>JAJIBD010008015.1:0-99690 GCA_021461705.1 Cryptotis parvus
TCTTAATTCCTTTTGCTTCGTTCTTTATTGATCTATAATGCCTAAGGAAAACAGGCATCATATAGTAGCCTTTCAGATTCTTTCAAACCCAGTAAGTCTATTCTTATATTTCAGATTTATGCTCTATATCTAAAATAAAAGCACTTATTATTTTTTTAAAAAGAGCAACATTTAATAAATAATTAAATAGTTGTACTAGCATCCAAGACTGACCAGAATCCCTTTATATATATATATATATATATATATATATATATATATATATATTTTTTCTTTTTTTTTTTTTTTTTTTACTTGGGTCACACCCGGCAATGCTCAGGGGTTACCCCTGGCTCTGCACTCAGGAATTACTCCTGGCGGAGCTCGGGGACCATATAAATCTTATATTTTAAGCATCTGAGATACAGAGTACACAATAAAACAGAAAAATGCTTGTCCTCTGACAGCAGTCTCTAGGAATGTAGTTCCCAAAAGATTTGCCTTTAGGTATTTTGAGTAGCCAAATGCTAGGCCCAATCTCAAAACTACTTATCAGAGTTTGGGGGACTAGATTTTCAAGCAATAGAATGTTTTCTGACATGGGGCCAGAATGCAGAACTACTATTTTTGGGGGACGGGGGCTTTTCTAAATTTTGGATCGCACCCAGTGATACTGAGGGGTTATTCCTGGCTCTGCACTCAGGAATTACTCCATATGGGATGCTGGGGATAGAACCCAGGTCAGCTGTATGCAAGGAAAAAGCCCTAACTGCCGTACTGTTGCCCCGCCCCAGTAGAACTGTTAGCAGGTGCACATTGCCCAATACTGTGTGACTGAAACTCAATTGTAGAACAGCTTTGCAATTGTCTATCTCTCAGTAATGTAACAAAATTAAAAAATAATAAAATAAAAATGAAATTAAAAAAAAAACAATATGCATTTTACAAATCAGAGAAACCACAGGTCAGAGCCAAACCAGGAACAAGAAGCGTAACAAAGAAACCCTTATATTCTCTCTAGGATTTGGAGTATAGGACGATATCGCTCACAAAAATCTTCCACGAGGCTAATCTTCAATTCCATTAAGAGATGCTGATACTCAGCTCAGATCAATCCTCCTTTCTCTCCAGACCCTACCTGGGGCCAACTGGATGCCAAACCCGTCTCTAAGGATAAGAGCTGGGCAAATACTACTAGGTACATGAAGAGTCAGGGACATGCCCACAAAAATGACAGTGAGATGTCACCCACTCCAGTGAGAATGACATGTATCAATAAAGGGTAGAACAACCGGTGCTGGGGGGGAGGGGGTGAAGAATCAACACACTGTGGGTGGAAATGCCATCTTGCCCAATCTCTACAGAAACGGTAGGAAACCCGCACTCAAAAAGATGAACAGAGCCTCCATATGAACCAGCGAACTCACAGCTAAGCATCTACTACCGACAGCTACAAAGACATTACTTCGAAAAGCTATTTGCACTCCCACGTCTGATGCAGCCCTACACACAATAGCCAAGACTAGAAACCACCCAAGTGCCCCCAAACAGATGAGTGGCTTTTGAAAACTTGGTCTGTTTACACAAGGGAATACGACCCAACAATGAGCAAAGATGAACTCCTGCAGTGGACTGCAACACGCATGGAAATGGAGGAAAGTGAGTCATGCTGAGCAAAATGAGTCAAAAAGGAGGAGGACAAACACAAAACTATCTCTCTTATGAGTGCCGCATAAAGAAACATGGGAGGGAATAAACAACGGTCAGTAACCGCAGACCTCAGAGGCTGCCAACAGAACCGAAGTTTTCTGAAGGGGCAAGAGGAGACCTCGTGACAATGCTGCAGGTACACCGACACTCTCGGTGTGTCACACAGGAATACGGAGGTTTCCTGGGACACCTTAGCAGTATATAAATCACGGGGCATTAAAAAAATAATAACTTAGGCCTATTATGAGATTTTACGATCATCCGGAGGGGCTTTGGTGAGACACACTTGCTTCTAGAAAGGGGAACTGACGGCCTCTCCCACTGAGCTGTCTGATGACTCATCCCTTGGACCAGTCTAATAATGGTGGCTTTTATAGAAATCACTCTAAGGAATGGGTGGACATGGCCTTTATTTCCAAGATATTCCCAAGTTACCCTTTCAAATCACCTGAAGAATGTCAGCATTACCAAGCAGCAAAATGAAGGCAGATTTCAGAGGCCAAGTCTCAAGGCCGCACCATTTCTGAGACTGACTTACCTGCTGTTCTACCTTAACTTTGCTCCTGGATGATGTACTTGACAGCAAAAGGGAAAAAGCAAAACCAGTAATAAAGACACTTTATGTTCTCACCTAAAAGCACAGAAGAACCTCACAGGATGCAGTTCTGCTCTAGCCCGCTCTGAGGCCGCTCCATCATCCTTCCCTGTCTAACAAGGAAGGCAGCTGGCACTTCCCTCTGGAAGCAGACTAGCCCTGATTCAAACCGTAAGGGAGAATCTAGCTGCAGATTATCACAAGCACCAAAACGCCTGTGCAGGCAAGGGATGAATGGTGGTGAGTAAGGAGGCCAGCCCAGCTGCCAGACCTGCTTGATGCCTTCTGATGAGGCATCAAGAAAGTGAGGTTTTGAGTACGACTGGGCCAGAGCGATAGCACACCGAGGAGGGCATCTGCCTAGCATGCGGCCGACTCCAGGTTTGATCCCAGCATGCCACAGAGTCTGCCGAGCACCACCAGGAGAGGATCCTGAGCAGAGCCAGGGAATAGCCCCTGAGCACTGCCAAGTGTGCTGCCCTACAAAACTGTTAGTTTGGAGAAGGGGGGAGGCAATTATGAATGTACCTGAATCAGTCTTGACCCCTCCAGTACCCACAATTTCAACAACGTGATTTACAACGAATATATTTAATGTATATCCCTAAACGTAGATTCACCGCTGAAGTCATCCACCTACTCTCCAAGAAAGTAACTTCAGGGAGTGCCATGTATTGTACATATGCGCCGTGTGGCTGCCGCTGTCACCTTTATCTGCGACTTAGAAACTGCAGATACCAACCTGGCTGTCCCCAAGTGCTGGGAATCCATGATAGCCTGGGGTCAGAGGCCCGCTCTAGGAGAAAAGAAAAGAAAATCACACGGTAAGAAGAACAGGTTAGGAACAATGAAAAGCACCCGACTAAAAGAGGCCAGTTCCTGCCTATTGCACTAAGCCACTCTTACTCCCCTAAGGGCGCAGGCCAGCCTCCCCAGTGGGGACAAACATCCACGGGACACCATCTGCTGAGGAACAGTACATAAATGTGACGGCCCCATCTCCTGGGACAGCTACTAGGATTTGGAGCAGAATGATTGATACCTTCACACTGTGGGCCTTCAACCTCCTTGGCTCCAGGCCAAGTCACAATGTTCTCAGACACAGGTGACCGGGAATGCCAACAGGGACAGAATCATCCTCGATCACTATCTCCTGATATGGAAAAGTCTGAGCCCTCCCCTTCTATCAATGTGCTCACGCCCAGTTCTGTTAAGCCCAGAGAAAATGTCAGCTCAGCCTAACAACTTCCCCTACAACCCTATGGAGTGATTTACTCAGGTTATTTATACAATTTGCTTTGTATATTGTGATTGAATGAATTTGACTTTAGTACAGGGTAACATGCTGAATATCTGATGTTAGCATCAAGCATTAAATCAAGGTCCTTGAGAGTAGGATCTTGATAAACAGACAAACCCTTGGTCTAAAGGAGCCTCATTTGCAGCTTACTTGACCTATCCAATCATCTGCAGGTGAGTTAAGAGCGCCTGCCTTAGGGGAAATTTTAAAGGAGAGGAGCTGCCCTTGGACAAAGGTCCAAGTGTAAGCATGCAGTGTTTATTATTTTCAAAGTGCTCAATACCCCACAGATCGCTCATCTTCTCCCAGCCCCTTATACTCTCGCTCCTTCAGAGAGAACACATTTAGAATATTCAATGAAGGGCCAGAGCAACAGCACAGCAGAGAAGGGATTTGCCTACCATGTAGACAACCCGGTTCATCCTCAGCATCCCATATGAACCCCAAGACTACCAGCACTAATCCCTGAGTGTAGAGCCAGGAAAAACCCCTGAGCACAGCCAGGTGTGACCCAAAAAAAAGCAATAAACCAAATAAAAGAGTTCAGAAATAAATACTAGGGCCACAGAGGTAGTACAATGGTAAGGCACTTGCCTTGTACACGGCTGACCTGGGGTGGATCCCTGGCAATGCCTGGTCCCATGAGTCTTGCCAGTTTCCCTGAGCACAGAGTCAGGAGAAAGCCCTAAGCATGACCTAAATCGCCCCACCCCTCAAGAATTTATTTTTCATAATTAAACTCCTACAGTTATTAGCAACTGATTTTTGAAAAGTCTTCCAAGAAAAATATTATGTACAGTCAACAAGTGGTACTGGAGCTATATATGATATCAACAAGCAGTACTGAACAACTGGCAATCTGCATGGGAAAGACTAAAGAGCTAGCTTCTTAACTCAAAGGAATCAAAATTAATTCCCGGAGATCATACTCCTAAAACCATAAACTCATTTTTTGTGTGCAGGGAGGCGTGAGTACACACCAAGTGGTGCTAATGGTTTACTCCTGGCTCTGCACTCTGGGGTCACTCCCTTGATGGGCTCAGGGAACCAGATGGGGTGCCAGGGATCGAGCCCAGGTAAGACAACGTCTGCTTGCTGTACTAGTTCTCCAGCCCTCAAACCATAAACTCTTAGAACATAGGAGTTAGTCTTCACAACTACTGTTTACACATTAGTTTCTTCAATACTGTACCAAAAACTTAAGTGACAAATGTGTGTGTGCATATTTGTGTGTGTGTGTGTGCATGCATCACATACTATATATATTGGCCTTCACAAAACGTAAAGCTCTGGGCTTCAAAGGACACTGTCAATTCTAGGGAAGTGAGATACAAAAATAGTGATTACAGCTAATAATACTATATTATATACTTGAGAACCACTGAGAGTCCATCTTAAATGTTCTCACCACTAAAAAAGAGACAGTAATTAGGTGTGTGATGCAGGCGCTGGCCAATGTCATGGTGGTAATTATTTTGCAATAGACAAGCATATCTAATCAACATCACATACTGTAATCTTAATATTATATATCAATTAACTCAATAAACGGTGAGGGAGGTAAGGAAGACAACAACCTCCAAGTAAGTGAAAAGACAACTCACAGGATGGGAGAAAATATTCGCAGATCCTATGTCTGATAAGGGACTTGGATCCAGAATATATAAAGAACTTGTACAACTCAACAGCAACAAGGCAACTCAATCATATACTAGGCAAAGGAGGGAGCATAAAGTTCTCCAGAGAAGACATACATATGGCCAATAAGCACATGAAAACAATCAGTGTTTTCACATCATCTGTCACTAGGGGAATGCATATCACAACCAAGGAGAAATGAGCTCATAGATACTAGGATGGCTAGAATAGAAGATAGTAACAAGTGTTGATAAAGCTGTGGAAAAGTTGGAATCCTTTACACGCCTGGTAGATATGGAAGATAGTGTGGCCACTTTAGAAACAACTGGCTTTCCCTCAAAACACAGAAAACAGAGTCACCAAATGAGTGAATGATACTCAAGTTCACACACACGTTCTCAGCAGCATTATTTCATAGGAACTGAAAAGCATAAATAATTCAGACGTTCATCAACTTAAGAATGAATAAGCAATGTGATAAACCCATAAATATTAGTTGGTAATAAAAAAAGTAATGAAGTATTGATTTGACATGGATAAATCTTGAAAATATTGTACTAGAAGGGGAAACCACAATCTAGGAGGCAGAGCGATAGTACAGCAGGTAAGCTTCTTTGCTTCCCGCATGCGGCTGACCTGGGTTGGGTTCCTGGCACAAGTGGTCCCCTGAGGCCCCTCTGAGTGATCTTTGAGTGCAGAGCCCATGCCCCAAACACTGACAGATGTGGGCCCAAACAACAACAAAAATAAAACATTACATAAAATTGAGGGCATAGTCTGAATATTATACAATGCAAAGTTATTGAACTATGTAAATATTAAAGGAAGGTCACTTCTTCTAATTATCAAAACTTCCTAATGTTTTATAACTTACAAAAACATCCTCCCATAAGTGTTTTTAGTCCTCATGATGCAAAACATAGGTTCTGTCCCTACTTTTTTTTTTTTTTTCGAGTAGGGCTCTTGAGCAGGGTCCATCCCAGAGATACTGGACTCAACTGTGAGGGCCCAAAGGGTCAGTGTTCAGGCCCGATGAGGCCATGCTGCCCAGGCCAGGGGTGCTGGAGCCAAGCAGAGCTACTTCCACTCAGCCACCATGAGCGACCACTCAGAACCGGAGATGGAGGCAGGCGAGCCATGGAGCCTGGGCCTCCTCACGCACATACAAGTCTTGTGCCCCAGCCCTGTGAGCGAGCCCCCCACTCCAGGTTTCTGTTAACCTTATTTGACAAATGACAAAACTGCATTCCAAGAACATTAAGTGACTTGCTCCAGCACGGTCAAATAGCTAATGACCAGATCTTGGCTTCCTTCAGACTTAGGTCTTAATTCAGCACTTCTACGTCATAAGTTTGTGTATTGGGGGTGGGGGAGGGGGTCTGGCCTAAGTAGGGATGATTATGATTGTCTAGAGACATGCAAATCTGAGTCTTTTAACCAGTATAAAAATAACTGCTGGTATTTAATACAGTGATGTATTTAATACAGTATTTAATACTGTATTTAATACAAGCTCAGCTAAGAGGCTAGAAATCAAATGGGTTCAATCACAAAGTGGAAAAAGCTAGCAGCTCTTCACCTCGAAACAGTTATCGGCCTAAACACAAAGGATGCAAGACTCAGAATCTGATTTGCCTAGGCAGGGAGGCTGGTCCAAAAATACAGTACAGATTAAGCAAAATGGCAGTCAATAAATCTTCATTTACTAATGTCAATTTAGAAGCTGCTGGTTAGCAGATGCTTTGAATGTACAGCAGAAGTACCTGGGAAAGGCAGGATATATAGACAGTGACCTCATGAAATAAAACCCAGAGAAAAACAACTGACTTCTATATTCTTATGAGTGCAGAGGCTCCTATCTGCGGCCATTTCTGAAAACTCCAGTTATTAGCAGAAGACGCCTTCATTTATTCAATAAGGAGACGTTAAATAATCGCCTCATGGCAAGCACAGGGCTGGCGTCCTTGCCCTTGAGGTGTTCAGAGTCACAATAATTGCAAGATGCTGTGACTGATTCCCGTAACTTAGGTTTATAAAAAGAACTGCAGGACTCAAGAAGCTATTTTTAAACACTGCGGGTGGGAGTGAGGGTGGGCAATAACCTCTGACCTCTGGTGGGAAGAGAGACCTGGCATAAACTGGCATATGCTAAAAAAGAACCAATTTTTTATTGAAGCTAGAGAGAGTCTTATTATAATATTTTACTTATTAATAGGAACACTTAAGTATTACCTATAGACCCAATGTTTTCCTAAATGCATGCTAAAATTATCGATACCATTTCTGAACGATTAGCTGTTATACCTGCCTATCCCAAATGTATTTATTTATAGTTGGGAGCCACCCCCATGGTGGTCAAGACTTACTCCTGGTTCTGTGCTCAGGAGTCACTTCTGGCAGTGCCTGAGGTCCTGTGCATGGAGAATGTGCTGACTACTACCTCTTGGGTCTCTCCCCTACCAAACCAAAATGACCCATAGCACTGCACTTATGAGCGAAGCAAAAATGCAATTTCCTTAAACAATTTTAAAATAGCAAAAAGACTGAGAACTGAAAAATACTGAAGATGAAAAAAGTCCTGCTTTCAGCACAGAAATAAAGTACTACACTAGCCCTAAGTCCTATATAATGGTGAACAGAACACAAATGGTGGAGCCAGCTGACCTTGCCCAGTTTCTGCTCTTTAACACACCATGAGTGGAGCGCCCAGAGATTCGACTGCAGGATTTCCTTCCTACTGGGCTCCCTCACTGGTGACAGTTTTTCTAAGAGCAACGAACAGAAACCTTGGGAACATACAAAGTTTCACTAAACAATTAAAAAAAAAAACTGGGCTGGATAGTACAGTGGGGAAGGTGTTAGCCTTGCATGTGGCCGACCCAGGTTCGATCCTCGGCATCCTATATGGTCCTTCAAGAACCACCAGGAGTAATTCCTGAGTGCAGAGCCAGGAGTAACCCCTTGAGAATGTGCTGACTACTACCTCTTGGGCCTCTCCATACCAAACCAAAATGACCCATAGCACTGCATTTATGAGTGAAGCAAAAATGCAATTTCCTTAAACAATTTTAAAACATCACCAGGTGTGACCCCCCCACCACACACACACACACACACACACACACACACACACACCACACAAAAAAAAAAAAAAAAAGCAATAACTACCTAACTAAATACCCTGGTTTTTCTGAGTGATGCCAAGTAAGCTCAAAAACCATTTTCACAAAATAGATGGGAAATCTAAATGCTGAGAATGAAGCAAAACAAATTCTTGCTACCATGCAAGACTGGGGGAAAGATCAGTTTTTCTGCTGGGTGGAGCTCTGATGAGCTGTGGAGTCCAGATGTTGAAAATGGTGGCCCTCATGGTGTTGGGTTTCTCTGGCTTCTTGTAAGGCTCTGCTGGGATGGCGGGCCAGGGCTAGAACCCACCTTCCCTCCTGGGCTCCTCATGATCAGCTGGGCATAGGGAGAGCCAGTAGCAGCTCTACCCCATGTATGTGAGTCTCTGGATCAGCTTACCTGGGCTTGAAGTAGACTACTGTAGGGTGGGGCTCTGACGAGCAGGGCTTGTGATCAGCTCTTCTGCTGGGTGGAGTTCTGATGAGCTGAGGGGTCCAGATGTTGAATCATCAGATTTCCACCCAGGAGAATGTGCTCCACCCAGCAGAAAAACCAATCTTTCCCCATCTTGCGCAGCCGCTTTGGCGGCTGGGCGGTTCATCAATAAATGCATGAGAAGGGGCCGGAGCGATAGCCCAGCGGGTAGGGCGTTTGCCTTGCATGCGGCCGGCCTCTGCCGGCCTGGGTTCGATCCCCAGCATTCCGTATGGTCCCCCCGAGCACCGCCAGGAGTAATTCCTGAGTGCAGAGCCAGGAGTAGCCCCTGAGCATTGCCGCGTGTGACCCAAAAAAGGCAAAAAAAAATAAATAAATAAATGCATGAGATGAAAGGCTACTACAAGAGTATCCCACCCGCACAGCAGAGCCTGGCAAGCTACCCGGGTTGTATTTGATATGCCAAAAACCAGTAACAATTATAGACCTCATTCCCATGACCTGAAGGAATGGTTTGAGGCTCTTCATGTTCCTGGAGTGAGCAGTTGCCCTTGGGCTACACTAGCATATGACAGGGCATATGGAGATGTTACTGGTGCCCGCTCGAGCAAATCGATGAACAACGGGAAGACAAGTGATACAAGTGATACAAGTGATGCAAGACTGGGGACAGGAAAACAAAGAGAAGTAAGAAATGAAATGGTCTTCTACTAGCAAAATTTGGGCAGTGGGATAAGTACAGTTTGCTTTGACTTACTGCCCCATTGAAGATGAACTTCATCTCCCTCACAGACATTAGCAATGGAAAGGAAGAAAGCTTTAAACCATATCGGTTGGGGCAAGAAAGCAAATCAAGTTGTCTAAAGTATGTCACTGACTTATTTTCCATCCAAAGTAACTAATTTTTTTTTTGTGGGGGGGAGCACACTGCAGTGCTCAGGAGTGATCTCTGGCTGTGCTTGGGGCTAGGGAGTGGGGAGAATGGTGTGTGGTGTCCGGGATTCCAACTCTGAAGACTACACGCAAGGTAAGCGCCTTCCCCTACACTATCTCTCTAGTGCCCTTAGTGACCAATAATCTTTTTTTTCTTGGCTCTTTTGGGTCATACTCAGAGATGTTCAGGGGTTACTCCTGCCTCTACACTCAGGAATCACTCCTGGCAGTGCTTGGGGACCATATGTATGGGATGCTGGGGATCAAACCCAGGTCGGCCACATGCAAGGCAAATGCCCTACCCACTGTACTATCGATCCAGTCCTCGATTAACCCCTACCCGCTGTACTAACAATCCAGTCAAGTTTAATACTTAATGCCTATTTTTAAACTGGGACATGGAAGAGATCACCCAGGAATTGAAAATAGGGCTTATGTTCCTTGTACTTTTTATTACATGCAAAAACCAGCTCAACAACATGTGAGCTCAACAATAGAGACTGTGGAGCAACCACGGGGCACCATTTTGCTTTCAGATCATACATGATTCAGAGCACCTGGAGATAACAAGAGATATGAATCTGGTGCATTCAAAAGCTTGGTTCCAACACAGGATACCAGTGGTAAACTACTAAGCTTTAATGCTACAATAAAATAAAATATAATTCATTCCGTGTTCCCATCAAGACAACTAATAAAAGTTCTTTATTACACTCAACACTTCCACCCCGGTCTCCTTTTGGAAGTTAGAAATGTCCTAGTACAAAGCAGTATATTTTGTGTTAAAAATCTTTTCGCTGGAATTTATTGAGCTCTTATAGGCCACCTTTGGAATGTACTGAAGTTTCCTCTTTTCGGGAAGTCACAGGTTTCTCAGTGATAACCAATCTAACTCCTCCTTATAGATGAGGAAACAGACGCCCCTAGGTAGTCACTCAAGCAGGCCGACTTGAGAGGGCCTAGAAGTTAGAACTCTCAGCATCAGAAGGAGGGGAGTCCTGGAGCACGAGGTTCAGCCGATTGCTCTCAGATACAAGCAGCCCGTTCTGACGTGGTAGGAAAATACTGTCTTGGGGACTCAGAGATGAGATTCCAGCACTGGTCACGAATCTTTCTAACAACTTGATTTTGCTCAAATTACTTCATCTCTCTAAGCCCCAGCTTTCTGAAATCTACACCAGATCATCTCTACCTCATAAATTCTATTAGCTCAGGAGTGGCTTACCTGGCACAGAATTCCTTCTCCATCCTCAAGTCTATCGACTGCAAGCAATATGCGAGAAACACAGTGCATGAAACTAATTCCCACAAAATGGCACACTTCCAAATAACCAAACGTCAGAGTTGTTTAATGTCAACTCCTTAGAACTGACATCCAAATATGTGCTGAATGAATTCCCTGCCTACTGAAGGTTCAAAATGTATTGATTGGGTCGGAGCAATAGTACAGTGGGGGAGGGCATTTGCCTTGCAAGCAGCCAACCCAGGTTTGATCACCTGCCTCCCATAGGGTCCCCCAGGCACCACCAGGAATAATTCCTCAGTGCAGAGCTAGGAGTAATCCCTAAGCATTGCCAGGTGTGACCCGAAAAGAAGAAAAAGTCATGAATACAGGATTCCTGTACTCAGTGAGGGAATGAGAGGTGACGCTCCCTCCCCATGACCAAAGCTACTGCCTCTTCTGACACAAGCTTTCACGTGTCCCTCTCTTCTTTCATCAACTTTGACTACCTGCCCATGTTCTTTTAAGATATCACTTACAAATCCAATGTTATCTTTTTTTTAAAATTAAAATCATATGATTTTAATTTTAAAATCATATAATATGTAAATAAATACATATAAATAAATACATATAATAAATTTTATTTTTGAATCACACAAACAATAAGTCTACCCCTACTATCACTAAGGCCTGAGACACTACTATAAATATTTTTCAGTGGTTTCATTATTCCTTTAAAAGATTTTGACTAAAAATAAACATTACCACTTCAACTGTGTTTCATTCCACAGTCCCACAGCATTAAAAGTACACTGACAGGGGCGGAGCGATAGTATAGTGGGGAGGGCGTTTGCCTTGCACGCAGTGGACCTGGGTTTGATCCCGGCACCCCATATGGTCCCCTGATCACCAAGGAGTAATTCCTGAGTGTGAAGCTAGGAGTAACGCTTGAGCATTGCCGGATGTGACCCAAATATAAAATAAAATAAAATAAAAAATAATAATAAAATAGAAGTATACTGACGTTGTACTGTAACCAGCATTACCACTGAACTACAAAACCCCCAAGTGAAACTCCCATTAAACACTACACCCCACTCCCTTCTCCCTCTTCTTCCTCACTCCAGTAACCTCGTATAAGTGGAATCATGCATTGCTTATCCTTTGGTAACTCGTTTATCTCACCATAAATACAGCCACAGTTTACACATACGATAGTATAAATCAGAATTTCCTTCTCAAAAAGCTGAGTATTATCCCATTATATTTACAGGCAAATTTTGTTTATCCATTCATCTGTTCATGAATATCTGGGGAGCTCCCACCTCTGACTATTTACATAGTGCTGCTATGAATACATGTGTATAAATATCCGCTCAGGTTCCTGTTCTAAATTCTTCGGGCATATATTCATAACTAAATTGCTAGACCATTGGCAGGTCTATGTTTAATCTTTTGAGGAATTCATTTTCCTTAGCTGCATCCCTGCACAAGGCATCCATTTCTATTTTATCAATGCTTGGTATTTTCTGTCTTTTTTTTGTCAATAGCCTTCCTATTGGTATTGAAGCATCATGTCTTTGTCGTCTTAATTTGTATTTTTCCTGTAACTAGTGATATTGGAACATTTTCTTCACATACTTACTGGCCAGTTACAGAGCCTCACGGGAGAAATTTCTACTTATTTCCCCTTTGGTTTACCAGGCTGTTGGCTTTCCACTGCTGTGTGTGGCAGCATTTCCTTACCTTCTTTTGTTTTGGGAGCTACACCCAGTAGTTTAGTGCTTTGGGGTCCACGCAGTGCCAGGGATAGAAAAGGGGCTTCTACATGCAAAGCTGACATTCCAGCCCCCTGCGCCATCTCTCTGACCAGGATTTCTTTCTATATGTGGAATATCAATCACTTCTCTACATCTATCATTTGTTACTATTTTCTCTTATTTATGTGCCACCTTTCCACTCTGTTAGTGGAAAAGTGGATAAAAGTTAGGATGAAAGTTCTTAATTTCTGGGCCAGAGTGATAGCACAGCGGGTAGGGTGTTTGCCTTACACACGGTTGACCTGGGTTCGATCCCCGGCATCGAGTAATTCCTGAGTGCAGAGCCAGGAGTAACCCCTGAGCATTGCCGGGTGTGACCCAAAAAGCTAAAAATAAATAAATAAAATGAAAAAAAAATTTTCTTAATTTCCTTAAATTCAAACTTATTTTTCATTTTTTATCTGATTCTGATATAATACCTAGAAGTATTCAAAACCACGAAGACTTACTCCTATGATCCCTTCTAATAATTTTACAGTATCAGCACTTAAGTTCAGGTGTTTGCTCCATTTCAAGTCAATCTGTAGATAGAGAGAGAGTCAGGTGAGGATCCAACGTCCCTTTCTTCACATGGGTCTTGCTTTTGAGGATCCTTTTGATTATTTCTGCTTGCCTTCTTCCTGATTTTCCTTCTGGGCACTTGCAGTCTTGCTATGTGCCAGGGGAGGCAGCCTTCCCACCCCTGGCGCCACTCGCCCAAGAGACAATCTCCACACTCATTCTCTAACGAGTGTCTGGGTGACAGCACCGTCACCACCCAGCTCTGGAGGAAACGAGCACACCCGTGTGACTACCGGAAGAGGAGGCTTGGAGTTTTCCATCTGATTTCCTCTGGACTCCATGCCACAATTCTTCCCTTGGGCGGATTTTGCTCCTTCTCCTTTCACTGCTAGAAAGCATGGCTTTGGGATGACTACGCCGAGTTCTGCAAATGTGAGTGAATCACTGGGCTTAAAGTAGTCGTGGGTCCCCCAACAAAACCTATGACATCCCAAGCGTGTTATTAAATGTGGAGGACACAAATTCGTGATTAGGGTCTTCAAAGCCCTTAAGGAACACTATTTAGTCTGTTTAAATTCCCATCCCTGCACTTCTCTCATCCTTACTTCTCAGTCTGTTTACCACTTAAAATGAATATATTTCCCTGAGCTAAATTTCATTCTTTGTGCTGAAATTATGCTAAATATTTAATAAGACCATCCGGCAAAATCTGAAAAAAGAAAACTCTAATAAACTCAAAGGACACACATATTTTCTCCTTACTGTTCCCATTTTATTATGTTGCTCATTAAAAATAAATTGACCAAGGCTTATGTATCTCTGGTGGGAATATAAAATGATATGGCTGCCATAGAAAACAGTTTGGCAGTTCCTCAAAATTTTAAATAAAGAAATACCATATGGCCCAGTAATTCCACTCCTAGGTATAGTCCCCGCAATAACAGATACTCCAACAAACACTTGTACACAAAAGCTCAATGTAACATAATAGCTAAAAAAGAAGGAAACAACACAAATGTCCAACAAAGAATGAATAAACTGTGGTTATGTATACACAAAGAAATAGAATCTGTAAAAAAGAAACAAAGCACTGACATGTTGTAACGTGGATAAAACTTGAAAGCATTTTGCTAAGAGAATTTGGACATAAAAGAGTTACATATTGTAACTCCATTTATATGAATTTCATTGGCCTAAAAGCAGCTTGCTGGTTGTCAGGGGAACTGGAGGGAAAGAGAAATCAAGGGAAACTGCTTAAGTGATGGGGAGTTTGGGACTAAATAAGAGTGGTGGTCCTCGGACTGGGAACGCACTAAATGCCATTCACTGAGCACTCAGAACAGTTAAGTTTGGGGAAGGGAAAAAATGTATTTTCGGATACATATCTTTATGTAATCATTTAAATGCTGACACATTTTATTCTACAATATAGAAAATTCACACTCCCCAGCACTACCACTGATCTCATTTTAAAAACTCAACAAAAAGGTACCGAGGAGATATGGGGGAGGGAGACAGTCCCGAAGGCTAAAGCACTAGCTCAGTCTCAGCCACCAAAACCCAGCACTGTGCAGGGTCCCCAGCACTGCCAGGAAGGCTCACAAACAAAACAGTATGAAAGGTGCTGAGGCTGGCTCACCTGTCAGGATACTTTTCCCAAATTTTGGGAAAAGTTCAATTTTGCTTCAAAGCTCAAATCCTATTATTTGACATGACAAATAACGTCTCTCCCCCACTTTGAAATAATAAGATGATTTGATACGGCCTAATGTATTTACCCAAGTTAAAGACACTGTAATCTGTCTGGCATTTTTAAGTAAAAATGGTGTCCAGTGGAGAAAGTGGCTATTTGGTAAGCAAAAACGTGCTTTCCCTGGGATAACCATAGCATTTGGCATGCTTCAGGTGCGCCACCCATTTTGTGACACAGAGCCCAAGAGACGCGCGACTGGGGTGTTGGCGTTAGGAAGTCCTAACCCTTGATACTTCCAGACAACTCCGTGGCATAAAGCCGGCTTTCCCGCCCCTCCACTGACTGTCCCTGTGCACTGATGGAAACACAATGACGGCTGCTGTCAGCTGGTGCCACACCTTCAACTGTGCCAGGTCTCAGCAGTTTACCTGCCATTGCTTGTTCAATATTTCTAAAAAGGCAAATAGCATCTTCTGTTATTATGAAAATAGCTGTGACCTTGAAGACTCCTTTAAAAGGTGCTAAATGCCTCAAGGGGTCCACAGACCATACTTTCATAACCACTGTATTAGACTACAACAAAAGTTTTTCAGAGAAGGAAATAACCAAGGACCTCAGTTAGTAACAGTCAGAATTACTTGATAAGACTTGTCTTAATCACACAGGCTGGACAGGAAGTACAGGGGGCAAATTACTTGTCTGAAATGTAGCTGACTAGAGTTTGATCTCCTGCACCCATATGGTTCCCCAAGCCTCCCGAAATAAATCACAAACTGTAAACCACATCCTACCCATGTTAGAACTCTCTGCAACATTTTAACTGAATTTTATTAATACACAATGGGTCTAAGAAACAATTTGTGGGTGGTGTAACAAGCCACAATATTTTGTAATTTTAACATGTCACAAATAATTTCATGCATCGTGAGATACAAAAACTAATATAGTCATTGGATCACAGCGATTTATGTCACTGACACTAACTCAACGATAATAGGATGCTACTTCATTGCTAAATCTTAAATTTTCATCCTCTAAATGAAAACATTTCCTGTCCTTCCATGGTTATTGGAGGATTCAGTGAGATAACACACGCAGAATGTGTATAGTGCCTAGTCTCTAATGAGAGAGGATTGCTCAGGAACAGTTATATAAAACTTAATGCCCGCTTTATACTCAACACTACACCCATACACAACATAGGTAGTTTGTACCATCAGAGTGCCACTAATTTTGAAGGGACCAGAGACCACCTCTAATCCAGCTCTGCTACCTGCATTCTGCCGCCCTGGTGATGAACAGAGAAAGAGAGAGATAGAACTTACAGATAAGAAAACCAAAGTACCACAAGGGTTTCAACGACTTCCGGTGGTTACAGAGTGAGAGAATTCAATGCCAAACAAAGCCCTCCGTTTGTAACACTCCCTCAAGAGGCAACAGTATTTAGTCCTTTTGATTGATAAGGAAAACTGAGCTTCATTTTCTCCACTTTTAGGTGACATAGCCAAGGTCTCACAGGGAGTAAATAAATCTGGGCAGGGAACCTATCTTCTATTTGCATGTCTGGTGTTATGTAGCTATATCTTAGAAAGATATCAAACAATATGAAATTCAATTTGTGTAATCATTGATAATTATCTGCATTTGGAACGGAATGGAATAATAAACATGATTATGTGGATACTTATTATGACTAAGTATGCCAACTGATAACTACCAACAAATTAGTTGGTGTTGTCGTATTTGATTCAAACCAGTGTTTCACTGAACTAAAGACATCACAAGCGTTGGCATTTAAAAAATCTTAATTGGCCTGAGTATAAAAGAAATATATCACAAAAAAAGATTCTACTATTTAAAAAAAAATCTGAGATAAGCCAACATGTTGAATATCACAGTCTTAATTTACATTACCATTTCCACGAAAGGTCAATATAGACTAAATTCTACTTTAACTGGTGTGTAACAGCTATCTAAGTTTAGTTCTTATAATTTTCTCATCACTTGTATTATGTCAAACTAGACCTGCTGCATATTAATAAACTTAGAACAAGTTCCTCAATCATTCTGATTTGTCAGAAATATGTAACTATGCCTACCCCTTGGGGCTGTGTTCAGATTTCAGTAGAATATACACAGAGCACCCAGGATTCCACCTGCCCTGTCTGGGAGAGCTCTTAAGGGAGTTATTTTAATCACAAGCCTGGAGTTATCACAATCCTGTCTATCCTTCGGTCCCCCTAAGAGTCATGGAGCTGAGTAAAAGAGACACTTCCATTTCCTGCTCCTGCCCCGAATGTCTTACCATTAGCTCTAACTGCTAATCCTCTGACCTAAATTTTCTGCTATCTACTTCTGGTATCTCAGAACAAATTCCTGAACTTCCTTTATTGAATTAATCTCCTGGCCATGGAGAAAAAAATAAGATAATGCTCATTACTTATCAACAGAACGATCTCCTGATAACTGCCATGTTAATTCTTAGAGCTACTATGAAAGACCCTAATGAATCATCTGAGCTGTCCCTTTCTTCGTTAATACCAATTTTTTTTTTTTTTAATTTTTGGGTCACACTCAGCAACGTTCAGGGGTTTCTCCTGGCTCTGCACTCAGGAATTACTCCTGGAGGTACTGGAGACCATATGGGATGCCGGGGATTGAACCTGGGTCTGACCGCCTGCAAGGCAAACTCCCTACCTGCTGTGCTATGGCTCCTGCCCCAACATCAATTTTTTTTAAACGCACAAACTTAATGTTTAAATATATGATCAGCAATTAAGAATTCATAAGACAGCTTCCTCAAGAAGATGGTATCAGATCTTGACTTCTGTACCAGCCAGAAGAGGCCAGGAGCAACACAGAATGATACTGGGACACCCAAGCCGCTTGCGGGGGGTCAGAACCACAGTGTGGAGAGGCGGCAGGCAGGCATTGCAAGGGACCAGACACTTTTTAAACACTGTATTTCCTGGTCCGGGCACACTCTCTTTTGCAAGGGTGGAGGAGCTGATGGAGGTAGGGAGATGAAGGCTCAGAGGTTACCCGACTTGACCAATCCAAAGAGTGATGAGGACGTGGTAGGACCAGAGCCACAGTAACACTTCTGCTCTTTCCATTCCACGGTGCACAGTGCACTGAGCCCAGAGATTTATGCCTCAGCCAAGAAACAGGGTTGAGTGCACTCACTCCACTCGTTTCCAGCAAGGGGAGTAACCAGGTGAGCATGCCCTGGGGTCCTCACCCCCAGCCTCGACGGCTGGAGAGAGGCAGCGTTTCTTCCATTTCAGTGCTCACAAAGTCGGGCATCCTGGTCAAAAACGCAGGCACAGATTCAGTGGGCGTGGGGGCTACATTTCTAACACACTCCCAAGAGGTGATGGCCTTCTGGGGCTTAGGACAGCCTCAAAATTGACTGTACTTGATCGCTGCCAGACTATGGCTGATCATCAGAATCATCTGGGAATCATTTCAAAGCTACTGAGTTGGGGTCAGGGAGAGCACCTAGAACTGCATGCACAGGGTCCCAAGCGAGACTCCTGGCACCTCAGACTCCTACCCCAAGCACCAATGGGAGAGGCCCTAGAGGGCCCTGAGCTGCCGTAGGTCTGAGCAACACAATTTAACCAGAAGAAGCACCTCGAGCCCCAGAAAGCAGCTGAGACACCCTCCCCGAGTATAAGGCCCCTTGGGTCCTCCCTTTCTGACCTTCAGCGGTGCCAGCGAAGTTGAATTTCATAATGCTAAGAAACGTGACATGGACCAAAGCCAAGCACGGGCTGAGCACATCCCAAACGGCTCTTCCTTCTTACCTCTTCGCTTCTTTACCCACAGCAGACACCGTAAGGCTGGTACTTACAGCACCGGCATCCCCACTTTATACAGGAGAAAATCAAGATCCTGTTACCGGCCAAGGTCAGCTCATGATTGGCAGAACAGGGGGATCTGATGCCAGCGTCTCTGCTTTCAAAGACCACGTAATGCCGCTCCGTAATGTCACTGACTTCAACAGACACACTTGAACAAATAAAATCCAAGTAGGTCACTGCAGAAGATGTCTCTCTGCAGCGGCTACATTCCTGTTTCTCAGAAAGGGCCATCACGCACAACACTGGCACCACGAAACGCCATGACCTAAGAGCGCCTGCTATGAATGCGGTGATGACGGAGGAATCAAAACCTCGGACTTTCCTATAACCCCAGGAGAAAAGCCCATTTGAAAAAAGATTGGTTGGTTTTATTCATTGATTTATTTATTTTGACAACTGAGATCAGGAAAAGCAAATGCAAAGAAACCTAATGCCTAATCAGGCAGTTTTAAGAAAAATAACATCTGGTATTAGGAATTGAGAATGTTTTCCTCATCACGCATCTCTGAAGCCGAGTCCCAGTGAGAGTTCCCGTTCTGCGCAATGGCTGTACCGCCAGAGCCAACGTGACTGTTCTGAAGGGGCAGCGTTCACTGCGTTCACTTAGGTCCGCAAACTCTGCTCCATTGGTTTCGAAAAGATTCAGCCTCTCAGCCATACCAAAAACACGTTTACCCTTCTCTCGAGGAGGGCGTGCAGACAGACATTCACAATGACAATACCAAAGCATGCAGTTTCCCCTTCGGCTGCAAAAACAACTGCTCTGGTTTCATTCAGAATTTTTTTTCAAAAAAACAAAACGTATTTCTTTATAAAAACACTCATCTCTTGAAAAAAAAAAAAAGAAACACAATAACCAGGTATTAACGAAGCATTTAACTGCATGCGGTACCACAAAAGGCGTCATACAAAGGCAACAATATATCCAAGATATGTGCAGAAAAGCCCTCACCACATCAAATAAAGGCACGCAAATATCCTGGGAACAGAACTATTAAAAGGCATTGTATTTCTACACCTAGCTGAACTCCTTTGTTAATTGAATGCGTCCTTTCATAACAGAAAATATTCTGCAAATTCAGAATGATTTACAGCTTCCCAAAAAAGCAGGCACGACTGCAGATGAGCGCAACTGCACAGAACCCACCTCTCTGCTGGCACCGGACCCCCACACCTTACTGAAGCCACAGTGCCCCTGTACCAACTCCCACTCCACCGCCCCACGCACACCCAACTCCCTGCCAACCTCACAGGGGTTCCTGGGCTGGTCCATGGAATCTGATGACATCACTCTCTCTTCCTTCCTGGAATTCTAAACCCTGCTGCTCTCCCCTTGCACACAGCTGCCATCTCCATGGCAACCTCACCTCCTCCTGCTTCCCTATTGGCTTCAGGGAGCAGGATACACAAAAAGGTTTTCCGTTCTCCTCCACCACCACCCGCCCCCAAAAAATGATGCTTTCAACAGGAACCTGAACTAAATTTAGCTACTTGGGATTCAGAATCCTCTGGCTAAGAAAACACCGCGAAATGTCCTCCTTTCTGCATTCCTCCTCCTTGCACCCCTCCCCAGAGTGGCCGCTTCCCTCCTTCTCTCTGCCCCCTAGTGAGCATCAGGAACCGCTGGACCGCCACGCTCTCAACTGGCACAGGGAACGGGCTCCCCAATCAACTCCCTCCCAAAAGGGGTGGACAAATGAAAGTCAGAAACAGTTGGGATAGTTCCCGTGCTGAGCCTCAGGCTGCTAACACTTCCTTCCACCCCCCAAGCCCAGAAGCAATCAATCTCTCCCTCCTACGAGGCCGGGTCTCCTGATACCTGCTTGATATATGACTTCTACCAGCACCTGGAGAAGAGGCAGAGGAAGGGGAAGGCGTAGAGGGAGGGAGACTTGTCTAACCAGACACACTGGGCTGAGAACCACAGATCCGACGGCTGCTTTTCCAGCAAGGGAATGGACCAACCTACTATGTAAACTGGAGCAAGTTCTCCCTCCCGTCACCATCACCCAAAAGGCAGCTCCCACCCAGGGATGTTTTCAGAAGTACCTACAAATTTCATGTAAAGTTGTACAGGTCCCAGGGCCAAGGGGAGTAAAAGAGAGTTAGTCAAATTCCTATGATATTAACAGAAATATATGAATCACCAAAGAACATGACCTTCTGGGGTCAGGAAGGGCACTTGCCTTGCACAAAGCCGACCCAGGTTTGATCCCTGGCATCCCATGTTGTCCCCGAGCCCACTAGGAGTATCCCCTGAGCACTGCTGGGTGCCACTCCAAAACCAAAAAGAAAATTATCCTTTAGCAATCATAACTATATAAGGCCTGCCTAATTTCTTAAACCATGACCCCCAAATAGATACCCCTAAGGTATCTACTTCTAGTAAGATCCATGTATGCTCACATTAAATGCCAGTAACTTTTACGTCATCCTAGACTTTGGAGTAGACCCTTATCTCTCTTTACTACTTTAAACACTAATTTTGAAGCTGCTGCTCACTCTTTCCCTCTCAGCGTCTGAAGAGCAAGCAGGGTTTCCTTTTCCTGTTCAGTAACCCACTTCCCATTCTAGGTAAGTTTTCCTCAGAACAATTATCTGGCGAATCATGGGACAAGCCATTGGCCATGTCCTATATGACTCTAAAGGACAAAGCATCCATTGCAACCAAGTAAGAAAGACTCCAAGCAGGCTGGAGCCTTGGACTCCTTGGTAAGGGAGTGAATTAAAAGAAGGCACACCCAGGAAAATTGTCTTGGGGGAGGGCAGAGTCTCAGCTCCAGGGCAGCAGCTTTGCAGCTAAAAAATAAGGCATGAAAGGGAAATGAGTCATTGTAATAATATATGTAGTCACTTACCCAAACGGAACTTAAACAATCTGGGAACATTTAGCGAAATCAGAGGGCCCCCCTGGTTGACATATACGCATCTAGGATAAGCTTCACAACTGCTATGGAAAACAGCGAAGGACACAGTATTTGCAACTAAATTGGAAGTCACATTTAGGCAGGCAGAAAGGGAGGGAGTGCTCAGGACGACGGATCAGTCTCGGAGATACAAGCTTCCTTCTCATGCATCACAGACTCCTAGCAAGTCACTCCTGTGGGAAACCTTTCCTAGGCCCAATGGCTCCAGAGGCTCTGATGAGCAGTCCCCTAGGCGACCTGGACTCTCTAACAGCAAACAGGTCAGCACCTCATTCTACAATGGGGCTGAATCCATTTCTAAGAGTGCCCACCAGATCAGTTACTAACCTTGACTTAAGTTAGGAGCCGTTCTGAAAGCTATCAACAATCTGAACTAAGTGAACGGCTGCCCGCTGAAGCTGTCTCTCCTTCCACACAAATACATATTAAGTGCAATTGTATGTGCCAGAGGGTTAAATGGTGGTTGTTAAATCTGAGGGAGAGAGGGGGGGGAGGAAGAAAACCAAGCCTGCAAACTGTATATATTCTTACCTCACTTTGCAATCAGACAAACGTGAGTTCTAGTATTGTCAACACAACCAAGGCCAGGGACTCCACTATTCAATATTTGTAAAAGCCAAGATTTTATCCCCAGACCGGTTCAGATTCCAAAGCATAACCTTCCATTTACAGACTGAAGCTGGAAAGAAACATTTAAAAATCATTTTGTTTCTTTGTTTTCTTATGTCCACCATTAAGCATGGGTTTGTGCGTTTCTTTTCTGGAGTGGGGGTCAAACCCAGTGATGCTCAGG
The DNA here is from genome assembly GCA_021461705.1 of Cryptotis parvus. NCBI lineage: Eukaryota > Metazoa > Chordata > Mammalia > Eulipotyphla > Soricidae > Cryptotis > Cryptotis parvus. The sequence continues at coordinate 22,542 of JAJIBD010008015.1, forward strand.
AGTTTCTCCTGGCAGTGCTCGGGGACCATGTGGGATGCCGAGGATCAAACCCGGGTCAGCCGCATGCAAGGCAAATGCCCTCCCCGCTGGACTATAACTCCCGCCCCAAGCATAGGTTATTTTACATGAATGTCAAAGTCACAGTTTTCTGTACTCCCAACAAGTCCAGAGGACGCATCCATGGTATTAATTCATTATTCGAATCCTATTCTAAAATGACAATGATTCTCCTCAGATCTTTTTATTTTATTTTATTTATTTATTTATCTATCTATCTATCTATTTATTTATTTATTTATTTATTTTTGCTTTTTGGGTCACACCCGGTGATGCTCAGGGGTTACTCCTGGCTCTGCACTCAGGAATCACTCCTGGCGGTGCTCAGGGGACCATATGGGATGCCGGGGATCGAACCCGGGCAGGCATGGGCCAGCTGCATGCAAGGCAAACGCCCTACCCACTGGGCTATCGCCTCCGGCCCCTCCTCAGATCTTTTTAAATTACAACTGGTTTCAGGAATTACATGCCTAAGTGAAATGGGGGGGAAAAACCAACTTCAGATAACATACTCTGGAATTGAATTTTATAAAATTTGGAGACGGCCAAAACTGTCGCTGTCGTAATGCCTCCAGTGGTCCAGTCTTTCTGCCCTGCTGTCCACATCTGCTGATTTTAATCCACAGAGCCTAATGGAGCGGGGATCTATACAGATGATTTATAATTTCGAAAGTCTAACTATAGAATCAGAGCATTTCAAAGTATTTCACCAGGGATTTAACTAAGATTGAATCAGCTGATTAGAGGAAGATGCTAACGAGGCCAAGGTCACATGCTCGACATTCACGCGAGCCAGTCGGGTCACGCCTCCCACCGCCTACCTCAAGCACACGGCCTAGTCTGTCGCAGCCGTGTTTGTCCTTCTACAGTTAGCCTGTGATGGTTGTTTTAACTATTCTGATCATTAGTGAAGCCAGCCACTTTGGGAGCATTAGGTATCTGTGATGAACTTACCGATGTAAACGCTTTCAACCATTTTATAAACTGGGCTGTTCGTAAGACTGGCTACTGGGAATTTCTTTCACATACTGATTTGCTGGAGTTACCTAAACTGGATGCCAACCAGATACACATTGTCCATACAGATCTTCTCCTAACCTGTGCTTTGCTTTCTCTCTCTCTCTCCCTCCCTCCCCCCCTCTCTCTCTCTCTCTCTCTCTCTCTCTCTCTCTCTCTCTCTCTCTCTCTCTCTCTCTCTCTCTCTCTCTCTCTCCTCTCCCTCCCTCCCTCCCTCCCTCCCTCCCTCCCTCCCCCTCAGGGGTTACTCCTGGCAGTGCTGGGGGACCATATGGGATGGCAGGGATCAATCCCGGGTCGGCCGTGTGCAAGGCGAATGTCTTACCCGCTGTGCTATTACTCCAGCCCACCGTTTATCTTTCTTACTGGTGTCTTTTGGCAACAGATATTCTTTATTTTAATGTATCTCCTTTTTTCCCCTCTATAGTTAGTAGTCCTGTCCTGTTTCAAAATCATGAAGATATTTTTCTATAATTTGTTCTACAACTTTTAATCAAGTAGCACTTAAAATGTGCAATTTTTAAATTTCAAAGGCATACTATGTCTTTTATAGAAAATGCACAAGTGAGGTTTTTCCCACATAACAGATCAATCAAGTCAAGCAAACTGACTTAGGCAAAGTCATCCTAAATTAGGGGCCGGAGCGATAGCCCAGCGGGTAGGGCGTTTGCCTTGCACGCAGCCGGCCTGTGCCGGCCCGGGTTCGATCCCTGGCATCCCATATGGTCCCCCCGAGCATCACCAGGAGTAATTCCTGAGCGCAGAGCCAGGAGTAACCCCTGAGCATCGCCGGGTGTGACCCAAAAAAAAAAAAAAAAAAAAAAACAAAGTCATCCTAAATTAAAGCACCCAGCAGGTCGCATGTTGCCAGCTCTATGTTAGGTACAATATACAAAATGAAAGTGACAGACAAGAGGCAATCCCTGACCTAATAAATAAATATTAACCTAGCTGAGAGTATGACACTCAAACATTGCGTGTATCTAGTGTTTAAATAAAACTGAGGATTCTGACATTAGAGCTACAAAGCAGTAAATAACCCTGCCATTCTCCACTCTCTTAACAAATGTCTACTTCAATAACAAGAGCGTGACAAAGTTTTATTACTGCTTCGAACAAACCACATCATTTACCAATTTTCATAAGAGTACACACAAGAAAATATTAATAAGCCACATACTCAGTGTTTTACAACCCAGTACCTAAAAGAAATAGCTTATCTAGAAATTACACAATTTGTTTTGGTGCTACACCTAGTGGCGTTCAGGGCTTACTCCAGACTGTGCTCAGGGTGACTCCTGGGGGAACTCATGGACCATATGGAGTGTCAGTGACCGAATCTGTGTTAGCAACATCAAGGTAAGTGCCCTACTTGCTATACTATCACTCTTGCTCCAAACTATGCATTTTCCCCCCAGAATATAAAAATCTCATTTTAGCTAGACAGGAGCAGGACAAGTAGGTATGGCAGAGCATATGCTCTCAACACCCAGAGAACCCTACCCTTCGCAAAGGGGCCTTCCCAAGCTGTGCCCTGGGGACTAAGGGCCATTCCTGCAATACTCTGACTGTTCAGTACCATCTGGAGTGTAGCTCAAGGATGCAGAGCTATCCTCAGGCCTGTGGAGCAGGTACCTCCAGGGTAGCCCCAGTGCGGCTAAGGTGCCTCCAGTGCCATGGCTGGCAGTGCCTGGGGACTGCATGGTGCTGAGATCTGAACTTGGGTCCAGAGCACGCAAAGCATGCACCCGAATGCTGAGTTTTCTCTCCCACCCCTCTTGCCCATTAATTCCTTCCGAGTCCAGGGGAGAAATGTTATCTTAAAAAAGAGCTAAGTGGGCCAGACAAATGGTACAGTGGGACAGTGCTTTCCTAGTACAAGGCACTCGTACCCTCTAAGGTCCCCTGAGCACTGTCAGAAATGCTCCCTGAACACAGAGCCAGCAGTAGCCCTGAGCACTGCAGGGTACAGCTAAAACAAACAACAATAAAGCTTAAGAAAGGGGTTCAGGCATTCAGCTTTCCCCTAGCCTAGCTGACCATGAAGCTCCCAGGAGGACAGATGAATTTTGGGAGTGGGCCCCTCACCTCTGGGGGCCCCGGAAGCAGTCAGATGAGACTTGTCCACCACTATAACTGCCATTTTCACTGTCCGGATGCTGCAACACATCAGAACCCGCCCAGGAGAGATGCCAATCTCAAGACCAAGTAACAGAGTAGCCGAGTTCGAGCCCAGGTAGGCGGTTCCCAGAAGTGGAAGTCACCCGACATTGTCAAATGGAGCTGGGGCGACCCTGTCCCCTCTCTATTTTGTTCAGGAGCCTGGTGGCCCCGCCCAGGAACTGCCCCGGGGCGACCAGCCACAGTAAGCAGAGCCCCAGACTCAATGGGGAGAGCTCAGTTGACCATGAGGTTCCCTAAGTCCATCAAACTAGGGAACCAATCATGTCCTAGAATATACTACATTCCACAATGTGTAGGAAAGGTAGGGAGGAGGGAGAGATAGAGAGAAAGAGAGAAAGGAGATACAGAACCCGCCATGGAGGTGGGCTGGGGAGGCGAGAGGGAGTGGGGACATTGGTGATGGGAGATGTGCCCGGGTGGAGGGATGGGTGTTGAAATACTGTAGAACCAAAACTCAAACATGAACATCTTGTAACTATGTCTAAAGGTGGTGTAATAAAATAATAAAAAAGGAAAAAAAAAGAAAACTTAGTTATGCAAATGAAAATAGGAAGTATACCATATTGTATTAAATGATTTGGATTTCTTTACATATATTAAAATTATACAGTAATAAATCATCAAAAGAAAAGAAAGGGGTTCGGCAATTAGGGGTCAAATATGAATGGCTCCTTTATTAAAGATGCACTGACAAAGGTCAATTCTGGTATAAGAAACTGAGAACTTAAAGGAAAGGACAATCACTAAAGCAAATTTAGAAGAGCAGCATTGGTGTTTTTGGTGTCTTTTTTTTAGCTGAACAAAGTCACTGACTTTTCTTTATTCTCCCGTTTTGTGCTAAGCCTCAAAATAGAATTGGACTAATCTTCAAAACATGTAGAACAGGGAGGGAACAAAACAAGTCTGCCCACTTTAGAGGTCAAGGTGGACCAGAAGCTTCCGCGCCGGGGATTCTAGACAGCAAGTACATTTTCTGAAATAAAGCAAGACTCCATTAGCAAGGCTTACTGGCTCTCCCACAGACCCTGGAAGCCAGCGGAGTCTGTCTGACTCGGTCACAACCTCTGCCTGGCCGCGTTTCCAATGCAGCTTCTGTGCAACTGCGCATGCCTGGATCTACGGTTAGACCAGTAAAAATAGCAAATCCAACAAAAGTCATTTTTGGACTCTCAAAACGTTATTCTCTGTGAACAAGTAACTGAACGTTCGCCTCTTTCATCTCTATCCATCACATATGTTTTCATCTGTCAGAAGCATAAAGTTGGTCTCCGAAAATTGAAAGGGGAAGACAATAAAGACACTCTAAATAAATCTTTTCTATTTATTTAGAATGAATCACCACACTCTTCTCAGGAAACAGTTTCCTGGGCTGGGGAGATGGCTCAGACCGCCGGAGCACATGCTCTGCATGTGGAGGCCCAGGGTTGGATTTCCAGCGCCACATGCTCTCCTCCCCGGAGCACCACTAGAGTCACAAGCAACAACACAGATTTTATAAAGCCCTAACTACAAAGCACAGATGAGACCCCTGGGGCCGCTTCTGCAATTGTTAGCTAGATCCAGAAAGCTAAGATCTGAACTTTTTCCCCCTAAGTGTTGAATCAGAGTGAGATACACAGCTACAAGGTTGGGCTTCACTTCAAGGACCAATGCCCGTCCGTCCCTTCACCAGTGGACATTTCCCACCACCAATGCCCCAGTTTCCTTGCTCCTCTCTCTCTTCACCCTCCCCTTTGGGGCATTATGGTTCCAACACAGATACTGAAAGGTTATCATGTATAGCCCTTTACCTACTTCTTTCAGCCCTCGGTTCCTGTCCAGAGTGATTATTTCTGTTACTGTCATACTCATCCTTTCTATGGTGTGAACTCTCAAGAATATCCTCAGTACTCGGGCACCTGAACCAAGACAGAAAATCCAGTTTACACATACAATAAATCCCTGCTGATACAGAGGAGTTGGCTAGGCCCATAAAAATAAATCTAGGGCCAGAGAGATAGTACAGTGACCCAGATCTGATTCCCCACACTGCGTATGGTCCCCAAGTCCTGCCAGGAGCGATCCCTAAGCAAAGAGCCAGGACTAGCCCAGAGCACTGCTAGGTGTGGTGTGCATGCATGCACGCACACACACTCACACACGAGGCTGATCCCTGCAGCATTGACAAATGCTCTTTGAACCCATGCAGAACACCTGAGTTAAAACAGCTGCACCAAGGGCCAAATTCAAGGCAACTCCAGAGCACAGCAAGTCCAGTCCCTTAGCAGCTCTGCTCCAAAAGCCACTTTCTGTGGCAACAGCGTTTAAAGACACTGTCACACTCGCCCTGGAGGACACAACAGAAAGAACCAGGGACAGTCAAGTTACACTGCAAACAAACTAGCCCCAATAAAATCGACTGAACTCTCTGGAAAGGCTGCCAGGATTTCTCATGTTTAAGATTTCTTAAAAATAAAGAGTGGCTTGGTTTTCCAAGCCCACTGCACATTCTCATATTTGAGGAGACAGGCCAGCACACCTGGCAGGGCTGAGGGATTACTTCTGGCTCTGCGCTGGGACAGGTAGGGTAAAGGCAGTGTTAGGGACATTCTCGGTACGGAGGTTCGAACCAGGATCCGCCATGTAGGCCAAATGCCTTAACGCTGGTACTGCATCTTCCTGCATATCTCACCGTCCTAAATACCCCCTTCCAACAAATATCCTCGGGTGTGTGTGTGTGTGTGTGTGTGTCTGCCTGTCTGTCTGTGTGTGTCTGTGTGTGTTTGTGTACTTGCTTGTGTTTTTTTAATGTCTGTGTCTGTTCATATACTTTAATGTTCCCTGAAAACAAATGAAGAGATTAGGAGCGGAGAGGGCAGTTCCCAGACTGGGCACAAAGAGAGCCGAGCTGGTGGCTGTGCACTCCAGCAGCCGGGCTGGTTCTGATTAGGTGAGTACAATTGCAGAGCAGCACAGGAAGTGCTCAGGGGCCCGCCGTGGTCAGCCTCGTCCCAAACACACTGAAAACCTTTGTGCTCTAGCAGCCCATCTGGAATCAGTTAGGACCAGGCTCTGACAGGCCTTTCCTCTAAAATTAAAAAAAACCAAATCAAACCCACCAGCTTCTCTCAAACCACGGAGCTGAGCGTTCCCACCTGCAGTGCTGGTCTCACCCCTGCCCCCAAACCACGGAGCTGAGCGTTCCCGCCTGCAGTGCTGGTCTCACCCCTGCCCCCAAACCACGGAGCTGAGCGTTCCCGCCTGCAGTGCTGGTCTCACCCCTGCCCCCAAACCACGGAGCTGAGCGTTCCCGCCTGCAGTGCTGGTCTCACCCCTGCCCCCAAACCACGGAGCTGAGCGTTCCCGCCTGCAGTGCTGGTCTCACCCCTGCCCCCAAACCACCTTCAGAGCACATTTCTCCATCCCCTGTTCTGGGGTCACCACAAAGAGTCACAGAAAAAGTCTACAGGGAGCTAACATCCTTCCCAGGCCCAGGAACTCCCAGAAAATTACAGCTTTCATGCAACTGAAATCCTTTTAAACACAATTTTGGGCTTCCCCCTCCCCCAATGTTATTTTTAGAAATTCAAAGTGGCCTACTTTTTTTCCAAGTATTTCAATGAAGTTTTTTTTTTCATTTTGTTCTATCTTCCATATGATACAAAAACGAAAAAGCTAAAAAAGAATTTGTGATAGTTTTTCTAGCATCCAAAAATGAGTAAATTTTTTTCCCATTCACATTCCTAAATGAAAAAGCCAACATTCATTTCTGCAGGAAATCAACTTTTACTGTTGCTTTCTATAAAACCAAAACCAGGGCTTCTCGAGTGTGTGGTGAAGGTCTGGACGAAGACTCAGGAAGCCTGGAGAAACCGTTATTTCATGTGGCTGGAAAAGGACCGACAGTCTTTCTGGGCTCTGTTTTTTCACCGGCAAAATGCTGGGGTGAGGCGGAGGCTCTGAGATGGCTTCCAGCACGGCTGCCCCCTCAAATCCCACAAACCCAGCAAAACATCAGAGTCCATGCACGACCTCTAGCCTCACCTAGGAATCGTCACTGGAAGCCATTTTCCTCTGTACAGAAGGCACTGATGGAGTCAGGCCGCCAGCAAGTAAGACTCAGCCATAGACCAGTGGCCCCGGGTTGACAGTACTGGTGAGGAGGCCCTGGGCAGGGGAAGGTTAAGGACAGGCAGCCTGGGCCCGGTGACCTGACCAGAAGGACATTCACAAGGAAACCACTAAAACGCGATCATCCTCCTGCCCAGTTTGGAGGCTCCTCATCTGTTTAACTGATCTCAACAGATGTACTAGTAATAAATACCAAGAAGGCCAGAGTTTCTGGACACACACACACACACACACACACACACACACACACACACACACACACACACACACACACACACACACACACACACACACACACACACACACACACACACACACACACACACACACACACACACACACACACACACACACACACACAAAATCCCAAACTGTCTTCTCCTCAGGAAATTCATCTCCCTAAAACATACTATTCTGGGCCAAAGCGGGAGGGCGTTTGCCTTGCCCATGGCTGGCCAGGGTTAGATCCCGGCATCCCATAGGGTCCCCCAAACACCACCAGGAATAATCCTGGAGTGCAGAGCCAGGAGAAACCCAAGTATTGCTGGATGTGACACAAAAAGCAACAGACAGACAGACAGACAGGCAGGCAGGCAGACAGACAGACAGATAGATGAATAAATAAGACATACTGGGCCAGAGCGATAGCCCAGTGGGTAGGGCGTTTGCCTTGCACGTGGCCGGCCCATGCCGGCCCGGGTTCGATCCCCGGCATCCCATATGGTCCCCCCGAGCACCGCCAGGTGTAATTCCTGAGTGCAGAGCCAGGAGAAACCCTTGAGCATGGCCGGGTGTGACCCAAAAAAAGCAAAAAAAAAAAAAAAAAAAAGACATACTGTCTTCACTGAGCTCAACCTGTCCTCTGTACACTGGTACTCAGAGAAGAAGCTAGAACCGAGGTTCCAGACACCGTGGGGTCACATTTCCTCCTCCAACCTGAAAAGCTGAACTGTAGGAGCCACCTCCAAGGGGCCTGGCCCTTCCCTGACATCCAGACATTTCCAATGAAGTTCACTAAACTTGACAGGGCGTCCTAAATCCCAAACCCGCCCCAAGCCCGCTGGGCTGGCCAGGAGTCTGCGTGGCAGACAGCACTCAAGGGAGCCAATCAAAACTCTCAGCCCCGCCAAAACCGAGCAACCTTTCCCTTAAAGGGGAAACATTTCAAGGTGCGTGTTCATGTGTGACTGCTGCTGTGAGGAGAGCCGAGGAGTTTTTAGATTTTCCGAATTCCTCCCTCCAGTGAACTGTATTTCTCTAAGCTCTTGCCTTTCTTTCCCTCTCTCTCTAACAACAGCTTTGCTGTAGAATGGAACAAAGAACAGATTGGGGCTCCAAGTCTGCTCACTGGAAACCCAGATGATAAATCAAAGTTACCTCAATTAATATAAAAAGCAAAGCAGGTTAGGGCTCTGTAGGAAGATGACTCCGATCCAAATCTGCGCCCAAGGAGGCAACACAAGGAGAAACTCAGGGCTCGAGGGCAGTTCAGGCTTGTCCTGACATTCTTCCTTGATTTCCCGTGTCCCCTTTCTCTGGCCCTCGGTCTCCTCTGCAAGTCCAATGCTAAGCACTAAAGTAAATGCACCCTGAGGCCTGGAACTAGACAGCAGGAGGCAGCCCAACCTAGAGGAAAGGGCTTCTCAAACTCACTGCGATGGCCACCACTTTCCTTGTTAAAATTTACAGTCCCGGAGCCAGAGCAATAGCACGGCAGGGAGGGTGCTGCCGTGCATGAGCTCAGTCCCTGGCACAACGTATGGTCCCGAGTCCCTCCAGGACAGCCAGGAATGATCTCAGAGTGCAGAGCCAGGAGCAAGCCCTGAACATGTCTGGGGTGGAGCCCCCAAACATTCAGCCCATCATGGACTGGGACTTCCATAATAAGGGGGAAAGAGCTGGGGTCAGAGAGATTAAGTTAAGGCACTACTTAAGTTAAGGCATTGGTTTAAGCAGCAGTCCCTGGTTCAATCCCCGGTACTGCATTTGGTCCCTTAAGCATCTTCGGGAGCCACCCCCAAATAAAATAGAGTCAAGAATCCCTGCACCACTAGGCAAGGGTCAAACCATCCCCTTCCCAAAAAAGAAAAATGTAACTGAAAGGGTTACTGAAAATAATTTTTGTTTCACCTAAACTGTGCTCAGGCATGCTCCTAACTCAGTGCTGGGGGTGGGAGTGGGGGTGCAGGTCCTGCTCCCAGCAGCCGGGATAAGCTGGTGCCAACAATCAAGCCGGAGACCTCTGAATGCAAAGCATGAACTCCAGTCCTGAGTTACCTCCAGCCTGAGAGAGGATTTTTTTTTTTTAAATGCAAAGACAAAACAACCATTTGTTACTAGATTGTGAGCACTCGCATAACTGCTCTATACAGTGCTAGCAACGTGTCTATGTGCTTCCCATTCGTTTCTACACTACCCTGTGGCTCATGAAGGAACAGTGGGCTGGTCCAGCTTGTAGATTCCACTATGATGAGCACCAGAGTAGACCTAGGGATGAAACCTGGCTCTATCACTAATCACAAGGCTTGGGCATATCGTTTAATATTAATCTAAATTTTTGCGTGCATAAAATGGGAATATAGTATCACCACAAAGACAAGGAACTCAGCACAGTGTCTGTTTAGACGAGGGCTCTAACAGGACTAGTAACTATGACTATCAAGTTTCTCATCCTCTTTTAACCCCAGGCAATTTCAATTCCAGTAAACTCTAATCAGAGTTTAGTATTTTTATAGCTAATTGTAACATGCAAAAGCCAAATCTATGACTCTTATTGTCTTTAGTATCCTTTCTCTTTTGATGTCAGGAAGAACCAAATTCTCTTTGCCAAAATTCTCGTTCCATTTCTAATGCTTTCTGTTCAGCTCAGAAAAACTCCAACTTTTTGGAATTTCTTTATTTTCTTTTTCTTTTGGTCAAACTTTTACCAGTTCAATCACTAATTCTGCAGCCAAGTTTTGAGTTATTTTCTAGTTACTGGATAGGTAACAAGATACATGACGTAGAAGATATAAAGAAGAAAACCTCCATCTTAGAATTCTAGTATTTCCCTTCTTCCCTCCCATCAGATGGGGCCAGGCCCTTCTTCACAACTGCTCTTGAATAGCTCACCTTAACTCCCAGCCCTGTGACTTTCTGACGCAGATCATCTTCACCAAATCACATCCCCGTGGCTCTTTCCCAGTGGCAAAGGAAGAGGCCTATCAAGCAGCTGTCCAAATCTTTTTCCAGCTTTTGACTTTATTATCATTGAACACATCCAACACCTTCCATGGAAAGACTTTCTGACTCCATTTAAAATTTTTCTAGCAACCATTCCCCCAACCCATAACTGGCGAATCTGATTTTTCCCACTCAAGCCATGACCATCTCCTCCTCCTATTTTTCCCTCAGCCCTTTCTGTCTCTGGTCAACAAGGACCCTTCCATCATTGGGGAGCAGCAAGTCCTGAAAGGATGAAAAGATGCTCTTGCTATCAGTACTAACTGCCAACTGAAATCACAGAGAGCCACTGCACTCTACTGGAAAGATGCCCATCTTTTTTTTTAAAACCTGACTAGGACCAGAGAGCAGAAAGGGAGCAACTGGAACTCCTTCTAACTGCTAAAAGGAATGAAAAATGTTAAGCCCCTCTGGAAAACAGCTTTGCAGTTTTTTATAAAATATTTACTTTCTTATAAAAGTAAATATATCCAAAAGATATATTTTTGGGGTTATTTTTTTGGGAAACAACACAACCAGTGCTGGCGTAGATGCAGGGAGAAAAGGACTCTTGTCCACTGTTGGTGGGAATGTTGACTGGCCCAGAATTTTTTGGAAAACAATATAGACATTCCTCCAAAACCTAGAACTTGAGCTCCCATTTAACCCAGAAATACCACTCCTCAGGCCAAAAAACACACAGCAGAAACACCATCTGCACTTCTATGTTTCTGCAGCACTATTCACAATAGCCAGAATATAGAAACAACCTGAGTGCCCAAAAACAGACTGGATAAACTATGGTACATTTACACAATGGAATACTATGTAGTTGTTAGAAAAACTGAAGTCATGAAATGTGCCTATAAATGGATGGACCTGGAGAGAATCATGCTGAGTGAAATTAGAAAAAAAAGGGGGCGGAGCAATAGTACAGTAGGGAGGGCATTTGCCTTGCATGCAGCCAACCAGGGTTTGATCCCCAGCATCTCATATGGTTCCTGGAGCACCGCCAGGAGTGCAAAGCCAGGAGTAACCCCTTAGCATCGTTGGGTATGAGCACATCCCCCAAAAAAAAGGGAAAGGAAAAACATAGAATTACTGCATTCATTTGTTGGATTATAGACCTCATTCCCATGACCTGAAGGAATGGTTTGAGGCTCTTCGTATTCCTGGAGCCAGCAGATGCCCTTGGGCTACACCAGCAGGTGACAAGACATATGGAGATGTTACTGGTGCCCACTCGAGCAAATCGAAGAACAACAGGAAGACAAGTGATACAAGTGATGATATATATATATGGATTTTATGTGTGTGGTGTGTGTGTGTGTGTGTGTGTGTGTGTGTGTATGACTACTGTCCTACTGTCTAAGGTCAGGCAAATGGGCTAGGACAACTTGTCCAAGGTTGGACTCTACCACAAAGGTATGCAGAGCAGAGAGTAGGTAAGAGAGAGAAGGGACTAGCTTGACAATAACAGTGGGAATAGTAACGCCGGACTAGAACTGAGTATGGAAAGTAGTTAAAGGATATACATGACAACCCTTCATTGTCTTGTTTTGCAAAACACAATGCACATAAGGAGAAAGAAAGTGAGAGAGACAGAAGGAAATTTCCGGCTGTAGAGGCAGGTTGTGGGGGCTGGGTGGGAGGGAGACAGGGCACACTGGTGTTGGGAAATGTGCACTGGTGGGGGAGATGGGTGTTGGGACACTGTATGGCTGAACCCCAATCATGAACAGCTTTGTAAAGGTCTACTGCACATTGATTCAATAAAAAAAGTTTAATAAATTAAAAGTAAATATATATTTAACATATGGCTCAGCAATTCTACTCTTAGGTATTTCACCCAAGATAAATGAAGACATATGCCCATACAAATATTTACCACAGTTTTACTTGTAATTGCCAAAAGCTGGAAATAACCCAAACGTCCATCAGCTAATATACAGAAAAAAAGTAACTGTGTCACATGCATAAACAACTACAGAGAAACAAAAAGGAATTACAAATACATGTAGCAGCATGGGTGAATCACAAAAGAACACGAAGTAAAAAACTCGAACTACGTAGTATTCGATTCCATCTCTATGACATTTTAGAAAAGGAGAAACTGTCAGAGTAAAAACCAGACCGGTGACTGCTGCTGCTGGAGATGGGAAAGACCGTGGCAGACACCAAGGGCCACTGCAGTTCTGAGACATTCCACCTCTGTCTTGAGAGTCACAAGACTGCGGTGTTTGGCAAAACTCATAGAAACGTATACCACAAAGGACAGATTTTACTGCGTAGAAGTTTGTATCACTTGTATCACTAGTCTTCCCGTTGTTCATCAATTTGCTTGAGCGGGCACCAGTAACGTTTCCATTCGTTGAGAATGAGGCCCAATATTGTTACTGTTTTTGGCATATTGACTACACCATGGATAGCTTGCCAGGCACTGTGGCTCTAAGTTCATCCCAGGGTGCCTAGTCTTTTTCTATGTCAGACCATCAACCATCCAAGGCCCACGGAGCAGAACCCTGGGTGTAGACAAGCCTGTCTCCCTGTCTGCCACCTGCCAATGCAGCCGGGAACCACAGTCACACCTGCAACACCCCAAGGGGCAGGGGTCGTTAGATGCTAGGAAGTAATCATATGGGATGTGGGAGCTCTATTCCTGCTTTTCTGTCTTGTTTGGGGACTCGGGGCTTATACCTGGCTCTGTGCTCAATGATCTCTTCGCAGTGCTCAGGGAACTATATAGGGTACCAGAGTTTGAACCTGGGTTGGCCACATGCAAAGCAAGCCCCCTACCAGCTGTACTGTCTCTCCAGCCCCTGTACCTCAATAAATATACAAACCCCCTCAGAAATGAAAATGATGGTCTCCTGCTCCTCGCCATGAGAAAAGCCCGTCAGCAGCAGCCAAGGTCACAAACCAGGAGGAGAATCGAGGGGAGCTCTAAGATGGCGCAGGCCCTCCAGCAGCACCGGGCAGCTCGGGTTGGGCAGTTGGAGGAGCTCTAAGATGGTGTAGGCCAACAGGCCCAGCATCCAGGAGCCCAGGGCAGCTCGGGTTGAGCAATTGGAGGAGCTCTAAGATGGTGCAGGCCAACAGGCCCAGCGTCCAGGAGCCCAAGGCAGCTCGGGTTGGGCAATTGGAGGACTCCTACGGAAGACTGAGACTCAGTGGGGAGGACAGGAGGTCCCAGGGAAGAACAGGCCACAGGGACCATGGTCTAAGAGCTGTAGCAGCAGAGGTAGAGAAATCTCTATTGTGAGTGGAAGTCGGCCACTGAGGAAAACAAGTAAAACAAAGTAGTTAACTATACTGGGGTGAGAAGAGCTAAGTTTCCTTCTTCCGAAAAGTCAAGGAAAATCCCAGGAATGAGAACAGATGAAGCCGACACAGAAGCCAGCATGAAGCGGGCCCCACTGGTGACACTACAGACTACACTAACGCGAGTCACCACAGAAAGGGGCTGCAGGCTACTGGATCAAACAGGCACCCATGAGTCCATACGGTCAGAGAGAAATACATGAGGGCCGGGCGACAGCACAGCGAGAAGGCATGTGCTTTGCACATGGCCGACTGGGTTCGATCCCCAACATCCCATATAGTCCCCCAAACACCTCCAAGAGTAATTCCTGAGTGTAGAGCCAGGAGTAACTCCTGAGAGTAGCTAGGTGTCACCTAGCTACTCTTTTTGTGACCCAAAAAGAAAGAAAAAAAAAAGAAAAAGAAATACAAGAAAAGGAAAAAGAAAGAACATAAATATAACAGGCTGTCAGGAGACCCTGGCAATTCTTACACAAGATTGAGACTGGGAAATGGGTTCACCAGAAACTGGGTCTGTCTGGCAGAGGCCAGGCGTGGAACAGGACAGAGGCGAAACCTTCATTTTCCCACAAGACAGTAATAAGTAACAAAATAAAAAGCAGTATATTTACTAGGGAGGCATGTGGCAAACACCCGCTGACCCCGGCAGTTCCCCACGTGATCGAGACTGACTCCCCCAGTGGCAGGAGAGGCAGAAATGCCCACCAGGGCTGATGCCCTGATGCCCTCGGCCAGCACCTGCCCAACAGCAATGCAGCTCCCGTCCTGAAGTCAGGCAGCCCCAGACTCAGACCCACCGAGTGTGTGACGAGACACGTGCAATCTGAAGAATGACCCAGACTGCAGGGCCTGAGCAGACGTGCAGTGAAATGAGGCGTATTCCTAGAGGGGGTCTGGACCCAAAGGGAAAGGACGGCTGCCAAAAGCACGGGGACTGTGGCTGGACGGCAGCGCCCCACCCAAGTCCTAGTCTGGAGCTATGTGCTGGGTACCACAGTCCTGGTCTGAGGGACGCACACACTGGAGTTTGGGAGGGAAAGGGCCGCCACGCCTGCAGCTAGGTCTGCAGACACGCACGGAGGGGCAGCAGAGTACACAGGACCAAGCAGTAATAAAGTGGTTCTAGGTTTGTTTCTCTTGCTTTGAGTTGCTCTGACAACTTTTACTGGGCAATTCCTTCCAAACGAATTATTGGGGTAGAGCGGGAGGTGGCTCAAAGGGCTGGAGCGCATGCAGGAGAGTGGGGTTCAATCCCTGATCAAATTGCCCCCCCAGCACCAATGGGAGGGACGCCAAGGGTCATGCTAGGAGTAGCCCCTAAGTACCACCAGTCTGGCAAAAAAGTAGAGTGCTGGGGAGGAAGGGCTGAAAGGCACACATGGCCAGGACGTTTGCAGGGTACAATTCTTTTCATCTTCCCAACACAAGTGGATTTTACAGTTCAGGAAAGTGACAATCTGGCTCAAGGTCCTCCAGGAACCAGGACTGGGCTTACCCAAGTGAGGTCTGGGAAACTCTAATTTTATTGCTTTTTGGGGTCACACCCAGCGATGCTCAGGGGTTACTCCTGGCGGTGCTCGGGAACCATATGGGATGCCGGGGGTGGAAACTGGGTCAGCCGTGTGCAAGGCCAACGCATACCGCTGTGCTCCAGTCTGTGAAGCAATGAAAGCTTCACTCTCCTCCTACCCCACGCTGCCTCATCTTCCAATTTGGGAGCACTGTGTGCTGAGGGCCGCGGCACACGGTAGTGAGCCTTGAGGATGTGCCATGAGCCAGCTCAGCCGCCCTCGCAAGTGCAGTCCCACCGAGCCAGGCGGCCTGGCCAAGTAGGAAAGTGTCGCTCCTGGGTGCGCCCCTACTTCCACAGGGAATGTCCCTTATTCCACCACACATGCAGAGTGACCCCTAAGAGGGCAGAGGATGCCTTCTGAGATGAGCAGGACAGAGCAGCAAGTGGTTACAACACAGGTGCTTAGGTCATGAGCGTGGACGGTCCTCTCTCCTCGGACCCAAGGTCAGAAATGGAGGCACTGGCTGAGCTCGGGAGTGTCTTTAGGGAATCTGCTCTTCCTCGCAGAGCACGCCCCAGAGGAATTCTGCAATTTAAAGGGGTCCTTTTTCTAAAAAGAATCACCGGTTGGAATGGATGAGAACTGTTGGGCCCAATTACTCAGCTGGAGTACTGCCAGAAATCAGCCTTGTTTCCAAACAAGCCTTGTTATGTGAGAGAGTGAACGTCTGCATCTCTACCCAAGCACCAAGAAATCAGGTTTATGAGGGTCTCTGCTTCAATGACTCTGAAAGGAAATATACCCCCCAAGGAAGCAGCTTTTACAAAACATCAGTTACATACAAACTGAGAGCATGTATCCTTCTGGTTCTAAACCAAGTGGAGAGAGACGTGCAGTGTCCCTGGGAAGGCCTTTCGCTGTGCACGGCGCCTGCTCCAAACTGGAAGCCACACTCTGCTACCACCGGCACCCAAAGCAGTCACTGTCCTCAAGAAACCTGGGGCTCAGTGGGAGAGACAGAAGAATAAAAAGGGGGCGGGAGCGATAGTACAGCAGGTAGGGCGTTTGCCTTTCACGTGGCTGACCCAGGTTCAATCCCTGGTATCCCATATGGTCTCCCTGAGCTCCGCTACGAGTAATTCCTGAGCGAAGAGCCAGGAGTAACCCCTAAGCATCGCTGAGTGTAACCCAAAAAGCAAAAAAGGAGCACTGCAGGAAAGCCAGAAAAGACCTGAGGGAGGCTGAGGGCGATCCTGGGTCAGAAAAAGACATCCCTGAGATCTAAAGGACCAAAGAACACTAACATTTGTGGGTTCCTTAGGGAAGTGGGAGAGGCATCTGGGTACACGCGGTGGTGGCTGCGGCTAACTCCTGGCTCTGTGTTCCAGAGTGAGCCCGGGCAGTGCAGGGAGCATCAGCAGTGGCGGTACGGAAACAGGAGTCGGCTGTTGGCTGTGTGCACAGCAACGGTCCTTAATCCCTGTACTGGCTCTCTGGGCCAACACTTACGGGGCTGCTCTTTTGTTCTGTTTTGCTTTGTTTGTTTTTTGGTCACAACACACTATGCTCAGGGCTTACTCCTATTTCTGTGCTCAGGGATCACTCCTGGCAGGCGCAGGGGACCACATGGGGTGCCGAGGATCCAACCCTGGAAGGCAAGTGCCTTCCCTACCCCCTGGACTACCTTTCCAGACACACATTCATGTCTTTTCCTTTTTTTTTTTTTGGGGGCTTTTTGAGTCATACCTGGCAATGCTCAGAGATTACTGCTGACTCTACAGTCAGGAATTACTCTTGGCAGTGCTTGGGGAACATATGGGATGCCGGGGATGGAACCAGAGTTGGCTGCATGCAAGGCAAGCACCTTCCCCACTGTCCTATTGTCTCCGGCTTCACACTCATGTTTTTGTGTGTTTTATTTGAAGAAGTTTCTAAGTAGGCAGATAAAACACAAGAAAAATTATACACAAAGGCAAAGGGGTAAAAGCGATGAATAGTGAGTGATTCCATTTTGCTGGGAAGTAAATATTAAGTGTGTAAAAGACTCTGAGTAGGAGAATGATAAATGTTCAATCCGCACAACAATTCAGTGATAGTCAATAGCTTCTGTTTACTAATAATAAACGGGCATAAGAAAAGTTGCAGGGGGCTGGAGCGATAGCACAGTGGGTAAGGCATTTGCCTTGCATGCTGTCGACCTGGGTTCGATCCCGGCATCCCATATGGTCCTCCAGCACTGCCAGGAGTAACTCCTGAGTGCAGAGCCAGAAGTAACCCCTGAGCATGGCTGAGTGTGACCCAAAAAAAAAAAAAAAAAGAAAGTTGCAGGTATAAGGCTGCCTCCAAAGCAAGGGCAGAACTGCCTGGCCAACCTCTGCCTCGCTCCCCTCAGAGTTGCTCCTGGAATGGGTCTGGTTCCCCAACCTGCCAGGCAAACCCCCCCTTTCCTCTATTCAACTTTGGTATCTAACACTTTCAAAAATCCAATCCCCAATGTTAATCTTAGCTCCCTTCGGGTCAGTCCCCTCAGTAAAGCCCAGTCCTCTCATCTGTTCAGCAACGTGGATTTCAATACCGAAAACCTAAAACATTTGTCCCTTCTGCTGCAGAGGCCCCCAAAGCTTAAGGAAGCAGGAGGAAGACAGCCCACACAGCATTTATTGTACACTTGGTAATGCACAACACATCAGCATCTATTTTATCTGGCGGCAGGAAGGGATATAAGTTAGGACCCCACAATTATCCCAGCAGAGAGGCGCACTGAAGAGAATTCAGGCATAGCAGCTACAATAACGGTCACATAAATAGCATCTGCACTCAGAGCCGGTCATGCCAAGAGCTTTTAAACACCCACATCCCTAATGCCTTCCTCTCCCCTCTGATGCAGGTGGACCAATTCCTTTCCATTCTTTTCCAACCCACACAATTCCAGAGGAATAAATAATCGCTGCCAGCAGCGGGAAGCAGAGAAAACGGCGGTACTTCTGAACACAAAGACAGCAACTGTCTCTGTCTGCCTCCCTCCATGTTCTCAAAAGCTGGCTCAGTGCTGGGCAGAGAGGTGCTGGAATAGCATTTGCGGGAAGAACTCCAAAATGGGAAGGGAAACGGAAGTGAAAAAACAACTGGGTGGACAGTAATTGAGATTTGAGGGTCCCTCCCCCCTGGATCAATACGTTGAGTTTAACATTTACATTAAAAAAATTCCCCTGGGGGTGTCATACCTGGTGATGCTCAAGGCTTACTCCTGGGTCTGCACTCAGGGATCACTCCTGGCAGGGCTGGGGGAGCCATATGGGGTACCAGGCAAACCCAGGTCAGCCACATGAAAGGCAAATGTTCCACCCTCTGTACTCTCTCTGCCTGCCCCCACAATGTTTCTGATTGAGAGCTTTTGAACAAAGGGTGAAGCTAAGTATTACTTTTAAAAAACTAACCATAATTATTAGAATTATACTCCCAAAACGAAAGAGCTAGCCATGAAACTACCACTGCCCTACCGCCAGGCTCCGGTTCCCAGCACAAACAGCTTTCCAGGTCTCCTTCGTGGGGAGTGGGGGACTGTTTGCCCACCTCTTCCCCTTCCCATCACCACTCCTACCTCCTCCAAAAGCTAGGAAAGAAAACAATGAATGGGGCCGGAGGCGATAGCACAGTGGGTAGGGAGTTTGCCTTGCATGTAGCCGACCGGGTTCAGTCCCTGGCATCCCATATGGTCCCCGAGCCAGGAGTAATTCCTGAGCAAAGAGCCAGGAGTAACCCCTGAGCATTGCTGGGTATGGCCGCAAAAAAACAAAAACCAACGAAAAACCAGAAAAAAAAAACCAACGAATGTATTACAATATCTCCAAAGGGCAGATGTTAAAACATCTTGAAAGATTCCAAATATCTCTGTCTGCGTTGGTGGTATAGTGGTGAGCATAGCTGCCTTCCAAATATCTCTGTCTACATGGTAAACTCCTATCCACTCTTCAAAGCCCAGTTCCAAAGCCTCCTTTAATCATTCTTCAACAACTTCTGACAATGCTAAGTGCCACACACTGTTCTACTGTGCTGCAGTACACTGTTGCCCAGAGAGTTGCCTCCCTGCAGCCACTGTGTAGACAGGAGGAGGACAGTTTGAATGTGGCAGTATATCTGACCACGTATTCTATGTTAGCTGGTATAAATATTTCCTCTCATGTTGTCACAATCATCGTGGGACTAGACAGATCTTACCAGTATATTTACCTGGCCCCGTTGGATCTCTAAGTAATGAGACCAGAGAGAAATGTTATTTGCCTCCAAGCAAGCACATGTGGCTCTCTAATAAGTCTCAAGCAAAACAATTATGAAGTAAAGATGAGACTCCTGTGAAGGCCTGGAGAAACATATACCTGGCTGTGGAATATCTATTGCTACGGATGCATACCTTTGTATTCTGAGATACAGTTCATCTCAGATGCCCCTTCTCACTCTACCCTACAGGGCACTTCCAAGGCAGATCTTGACTGGGCAGCATTAACATCTCAAAGGACCTAGGTGAGGTCCTGGGAGAAGCTACCTGAGGGGAACTGACCCCAACTGCTTCCCCTTGGAGTGGGCAGTCTGTGTGGAGGGATATGAAACCTATAGTCTGCTTTCTTTCTCTTTCTCCCTTTTGCCTTTTTGCCTCTGCTCCTCTCCTCTCTGTTCTCCTCCCTGTTGGGCCTTACACGTGGTGGCAGCCATCTTGGTCTAGGGTTCTGAACCTACACCTGGCCGGGGCCCAGCCAGGAACCTAAGTCCAGGGTTTTCCTGTTACAGGATTGTATACCAGAACAAGTGTGAATAAAGCCTTTTTTTTAACTTTGCTGGATTCTCATGTCTTTCTCTGTCCTCTGGGGCAGAAGGAGATTCCTACACCCTGCTCCCGGATTTTGTCGGGCGCCCAGTGTACCCTGACACTACTGTAACGGAGACACATTTATTACATAAACAACAAGTAGTGATCAATCTTGCAGCACCTGAAGCCAGGAAATACAACAGATAAAATAATTCTAGGTGGTGATCAAATGAGATTAAGAAAATAACATGATGGGGCTGGAGAGACAGTGAGGGGAGGGCATTTGCTTTGCACACAGCTGACCCAGGTTCCAGCTCCAGCTCCCCTGAGCACGACGTGATCTCCAAGTCCTTCCCGGGACTACCTACTTCACGGGTCTAGCATGAACAGCTCTAAAGAGGAGACAGCAGGGTTACACAACAGTGCAAAGGGAACAGTCACCTTCTCAAGGGAACCCATGCGCTCAGATGCATCTTCTGCTGCATTGGGGCCAAAGCAATAGCACAACGGGGAGGGCATCTGCCTTGCATGCGGCCAACCAGGGTTGGATCCCCCAGCCTCCCATATGGTCCCCTGAGCTCCACCAGGAGTAATTCCTGAGCGAAGAGCCAGGAGTAACCCCTGAGCACGCCAGATGTGACCTAAAAATAATAAAGAAAAAAAAATGCTGCGTCCTGGGCAGTACCAAGACAGACTGCAACCTTTCCTTTAGATGATAAAAGCACCATGACCACAGCTTTGGTGATCTGGCGCAGAAGGGTCACAATACACCATTGTGTATTGCTCACAATACACCCAACTAACATCCCTATCTTGGGAAATCAGGAATGCCTTAACAGACTGTGTACGAGCACATACACGTGTGTGCGCACACACCCACACATACCACAAAAGCAAGGAGATCCATTATGCTGAAGCTGACGAGACCTCCCAGAGACAGAGCAGGCATTTGATCGGAACAGTAGGATGAGGAAGGAGAATGAATTATTCAGGCTCCTTGATTCACTCCACCAAGTCCTGTCAAGCACAAGCTGAGGCCCATGGTCTCTGCTGACTCCAGCGGCCAAAAGGCAACATGAGCTCACGGCCAGAATGGAAAGCCAGCTGCGACTGCTGATGGTGGGAGAGGGAAGAAATGACCACCTTGCACCTGGTAGAAAGCAAGCAGCTCTCTCTCTCAGCACCAACTCATTCTATGGGAACAAACTCTGAGGCAGACGTGTTTCCATTCCACCATTAACAAGGGGAAAGAACTTGTGCCTATTTCATGCGTGCCCACCCTCTTTAATAAGGTCCGCGTTCAACTCGAAAGCCAAAGTGAACAAGACAATAAAAGGGGAAGATGAAATAGCGTACCAGCGAGAAGAGCTAAAGGCACACAGACGTCTTTCCGACCTGCACCATACTCAGAGATTTACAGTTACCAAGGCTTGGTGGGAAACAAACACTGGTGGACGGATGGGTGTACATGGGACACATAGGACATGTATAACTGAAACCCAATCTTGAACGCTTTGTAACTGTGTATCTTAGAGTAATTCAATAAAGCAATAATAAAATAACTTTTAAAATGAAGTTACCAATGTTACTCATCTTTAAACTACCAATGACTACTTAAAACATGGTCCTCAGCAACTCACCCCAAGTGCCACATGATTCTGAAAGACAGGATACTCTCTAGATTCAGATCAGACCTAAGCATTATCAGAAGTTTCTATAAGGACTTTTTGGGGAGCTGCTAAATGATCTAGGGAAACAAACAAAAAGAATGAATGATAAAGAAGGGGGTGGAGAGAGTACAGAGACTAAGGTACCTGCATTGCATACAGCCAAGCCAGGTTCAATGCCGGCACCTGAGCCCTGCCAGGAGCACTCCCTGAGCACAGACTCAGGAGGGGAGGTCTGTGCCCTGCCAGGAGTGCTCCCTGAGCAGACTCAGGAGGAAGCCCTGGGCCCTGCCAGGAGTGCTCCCCTGAGCACAGACTCAGGAGGGAGGCCTGTGCCCTGCCAGGAGTGCTCCTTGAGCACAGACTCAGGAGGGAGGCCTGAGCCCTGCCAGGAGTGCTCCTTGAGCACAGACTCAGGAGGGAGGCCTGTGCCCCTGCCAGGAGTGCTCCTTGAGCACAGACTCAGGAGGGAGGCCTGTGCCCTGCCAGGAGTGCTCCTTGAGCACAGACTCAGGAGGGAGGCCTGAGCCCTGCCAGGAGTGCTCCTTGAGCACAGACTCAGGAGGGGAGGTCTGTGCCCTGCCAGGAGTGCTCCTTGAGCACAGACTCAGGAGGAAGCCCTGAGCCCTGCACAGTGTGGCCCGGAAAACAAAAAAGAAAGATGAAAGGGCAGAGAAATAGTCTGCTGCTAAGGAAGGCACTTGCCCTCGCATGTGGCCAACCCAGATTCAATCCCCAGAGCACCACAGTTTCCTGTCACCACCAGGTACGCTCCCTGAGCACAGAGCCAGGAATAAGCCCAAAAGCACAGCCAGGGAGTGTCCCCAAAATTTAATGATAATAACAAAAATAAACTAAAAAGAAAAAAGAAAGATCGGCTGATCTGTTTTCACAGGACTATCTATGTGATGGGTTTAGCAATTTTTCCTTTCTATTTTTGCTTGTTTTTAATTGAAAAGAGTGAAGAATTTATAATCTTTCATCATTTACTTCTCAAATCTAATATATTCACTGAAGCAAATAATTCCGTATGCATTTGTGAAATGTTGCTTGTAAAGAGCACACCAACAAAGCAATAATTTCTATATTCCACTGATCACTGTCACTGATCACTGTCTTCCCATTGTTCATCGATTTGCTCGAGTGGGCATGAGTAACATCTCCATTAGTCCTGTCACAAGCAAGTGTAACCCAAGGGCATCCGCTTGTTCTAGGGACAGGAGGAGTCCCAAACCATTCTTCAGGTCATGGAAGAGTGGAATGTGGAAGAATGCTGTCTATATTCCACAGCACTAAAATCATGTTGGTATCAAATTAAGAGAAGTGAGTAAAAAATTCTCATCAAATCTTTCTAAGGCTTTTGTTGAAACAACGGTTCTATGCAATGAACATCACTTGTCACTCGTTTTCCTGTTGTTCATCTATTTGCTCTAGCAGGCGCCAGTAACGTCTCCATTCAGTGGGAATGAGGTCCATTACTGTTACTGATTTTGGCATATCGAGTACACTACGGGTAGCTTGCCAGGCTCTACCATGACTCTGGGTTCATCCCACAGGGCCCAATCTTTTTCTATGTCAAACCATCAACCATTCAGGGCCCACAGGGCAGAACCCTGGGGGTGTAGACAAACCTGTTTCCTGTCTGCCACCTGCTGACACAGTCTGGCAGCTCGGCCACATGTGCAACACTTCAAGGGGCAGGTGCAATGAACATATCCTAAATATATACTAGTTGAAGAAGAAATATCATTGAAGAAATAGCTAAAAGAACAAAGAACCTCCAGCTCGGGCACATCTCTTTAACTCCACCATTCTCCCTGCATTAACATACGCCTCAAGACCTGGGCCCTACAAAAGCAGGATGAGAATGCTATTCGGGTCTCCCAGAGAGGATGAAAATACTATTCGGGTTTTCCCAGAGAGGAATCGAAAAGAGCTATGCTTGGAATATGACGCCTCATTCAAGTGAGAGAAGGAATCCGGAGTTCCGACCTCCATCGCTATTCCAGAATCAGGGATGCTGTCTCGTTTGCCAAGGCATCAAAAATCAGATGGGCTGGACATGTAATGCGATTTGGAGACAACTGCTGGACTAGAGCCATTACCGACTGGATCTCATGGGATGTCAAAAGATCACGTGGCCGCCCACCAACAAGATGGTCAGACTTCCTCATCAAGACCCTGAAGGAACGGTTTGAGGCTCTTCATATTCCTGAAGCAAGCAGATGCCATTGGGCTACATTGGCACATGATAGGGTCAAATGGAAATGTTACTGGCGCCCGCTCGAGCAAATCAATGAATAACAGGATTCAAGTGATCAAGTGATACTAGTTGAGAAGCAGAACACAGATTCAGCAACCACTATCACAAATTAATGCACACAGGTTAAGCTCCCACTTTTAAACTTTTGCTAAATGAATCTGGGGGCTGGGAGACAGAACAGGGGTTGCATGTCTTGCACGCACAACCTGGGTTTAAGACCCAGAATCACAGAGTCCCCTAAGCATCACCAGCAGTAGCCCTAGAGGTCTCCCCACTCACAGCAACATCTTGGGCGCAGCTCTGGAGGCCTCCAGCATTGCTGGGTGTCACCCTGACGCCTCCAGGATGCCCTGTTGGCCCCTAGTACTGCAGGTCTGTGCAGTATCACATCCGCAGGCCGTGCAATGAGTCATGGATCCAACTGGCTGAGTTATCACCACGAGTGACCCCCAGAGCACTGCTTGGGAGGCCAAAACAAAATAAAAACATAAGTGTTTCTGTGGGCTGCTGAGACAGCTCAAAGAACTCAAAGGCATATTTTGCATGTGGGAGCCTGGGTGGTCACTGGCACCATACGGGCCTCTGAGTACCTCCAGAAGCAACTGTGAAGGGCAAATCAAGACTAGCCCCTCCTCCACCACCACCAAGTATAGCCAAAAACAGAAAATATGAAGTTGATTCCACAAAGTTACCAAAGTTTGTGTGTATATATACATATATGTACATATACACACACTTTATATATATACTAATATGTGTATATATAGTATATATTATATATAATATATAATGTACTACATATATAATATATATACTACATATATAATATATACTACATATATAGTATATAATATACATTATTATGTACAATAATGTATATTATATAGTGTATATTATATACATAGTCTATATAATATATAATGTATATACATATATGAATGTATATATACTATATACACTTATATGATTTATACATTTTATATATGATATATATGATTTATATATATAGATCATATATATGATTTATATATATTTATATACGATTTATACATATCTGTATAGGGAATTGGGGCGAGAGAGCCAAACAGTGTGAGTGTAAGGCGTGCGAGGGACTGAGTCCGTGGCCTGATACATGCCAAGCATGCGCTCTACCTCCAAAACACATTCCCAGTACACAAAGTGTTTTTTTAAGAGTAATAAAATGGCTCCTTCTGGTGGTCATGGCTCAAATTTCCTATTTACATCATGCGAGTCTTAGGGATTTCACTGTCAGTCTGTCTTAAAGGGCTGGTGAATCCACAGAAGAGAACCAAGCTGGAGCCCTCTTAGAGCAGACAGCAATGGCGCCAGACGGAATCGGCTTTGCTCATGTCCTTAGCTACAGGTCATGAGCCAAGAGTTGGGTCACAAGGCAAGTCCCCAAGGGTGCAAACAGGAAAGGGCCCTTACTTCCAATGGCTTCACGCCAAACCAGTGCTTCTAGAAACTGGATAATCCCCAGTCTTGGCTGCCATGTCTCTCCTCGAAGAACGGTAAGGTTGCTTGGTGCTGATCAAGGTTGGGAAGGAGGACCCCGGTGGCAACCTACCCAGAGGAGACAAGAAACTCGACATGCCCCACCCCCTGCTCTACACACTGGCCACCTGTGGCTCTCAGGACTTGCAAAGGTGGCCAGGTTTTCATTCACAAAGTAAGTTTTCCTTCCAGATCATGCGACTTCCTCTTTTCCTGGGTTAGTTTTGTTTTGGGTATGATCAACTCAGGTATTTCCTAAGGAATTAGCCCTGTTTCTTCTGTTTGAGAAGACTGAAAGCTTAGTAGAATGGGTTGTTACAAAGTTGGTTTCCTTGAAGGAGAATTAAAATTTTTCTGCTGTTTCCTGAACCCATGTTACTAATTTAAACAGTTTTGGAATAATGTTCTTCTGTAGTTATCTTGTCTCTTTAGCCAGAGTTAATATTCTTTTTGTTTTTGTTGTTTGTTTTTGCTTTGGGGCCACACCCAGAGGTGCTCAAGGCTTACTCCTAGCTCTCCGCTCAGGGCATCACTCCTGGCAGGACTCAGGGGGACAATATGGGGCTTTGGGGACCAAACCTGTGACAGCAGCATGCAAGGCAAATGACCGCCCGCTGTACGAGCTCTCTGGACCCAGGGCTAATGTCCTCGAGCCAGGTTCTCCGGGCAGCAACACATGGACGAGGAAATGCACTTAGATGTACATCGGCAGCACTCAGCGTGGTGAGACTCAGAGAGCTCAGTGCTGGGTTTGGGGTGCAAAGTCTGTGGGCTCTGTGACTTAATGCATTTATAACTCGGACAAGGGTCTTATCTTCTCTGAGGCTCCAGTCCGCCCGCTGTAAAATGTCAATAATAGTTTGCATCTTATAAAGTAAAGCACTTAGTACTGGAACAATTATGGGTTCGATTTTAAAACATTTATTTAGCTTATTCATTTTTCATTTTGATGAGATCAGAATTTTATTGGAAATTCCTGAATCTTGAACCTCACATTTATTTGACATTATTTGTTGGCTGAGAATCATGGTTATTGGAGCAGCCTGAACCCGCCGCCAGTTCTCATCGACCAGAGTGGGTCCAGACCGAGCCAACCTACCCTGAGAGTTGCTCGTTCTGGCCAGACAGACACTCGACCTTGGCCAGAGTGACCCCTTCCACCAGCAACCAGAAGCAGCCCTTGTTCTTCCCGTGCACTCGGCCGTCCCATGGGCTGCAAATAACCCTGTTTTCATCTGCAGGTTAGACAGATCGCTGCGGGTGCTCCTTCAAACCTGCTAATGCTGACACCCATCCAAACCCCCAAGCCTTGCTTGCACCCCTCTGATTTTCTATTAAGAAATGTCGTTTAAAGAAAGCTTGCAGCAGCCAAACAGGTCATTTCTTTCAACTCCACACTCCTTGGTCAGTGTCCAGCTGGTCAGCATCTGTGGTCATCTGTGTACTCCTGTGATCTTAGGCCTGACCTGAAGCTTTTCCACTCCTGATGGGACCTTCCGGTGGCTCTTCCCTCCCAGGCAATCCTTTGCCTTTGTTGCATGGTAAGCAAGTAAACATGTTTTCTTCATCCCCAGCCTTTTAACCGCCTCTTGTTTCTCCCCTTTCCTGGGAACTAATTTTTTTGTCCCTAACAGTCAATCTCCTCTTCTATCCTGGGATAAAAATTCCCTTTCCCTGAAAGCTTTTGTCAATGTGGCTAGTGGACCCTCCTTTCATCATTTCATGAAGTCGTTAGTCTTGTCCCTCTCCCTCACTTGAAAAACAAAACAAATTTGTCACTTGGATAGATCTGAACCAGCTTAACTCCTGAAAATTTGAAAAATGGGCAATTCTGCATTAGCATTTCCGGTCTCCAGGCACCCCCCCCCCCCGCGCATCTTTCCTCCTGTCTCTGAGAATCTACTGCACTGACCCCGCTCTTCCATCCTGCTCCTATGCCTTCGCTTCCTTCCCTACCTTGTTTAGATTTCATGGCCCTTTGCTGAAACTACTTGGCTCTTTCCATTATGTTTTTAATCAACCCAGCCAAAGCCCAGCCCAGTTCAATACAACTGTTTTCCTTCTTTGTTTCCAACCTTTCCTGGATCCTTGACTCCTGTCTGGCAGCCTGTCTGTTTGTAAGAGACCTCTCTTGGGAATGTGCCAGAATTTCAGGCGTCTGCCACTGCTCTCCGCTCACTTCCCCTTCGATTTCAGCAAGTGCACCTACCTCTTTAGTGGAGAGAACAGAAGCGGAGCTCTCTGAAACGCTTGTTAGCTTTCTGGTACCAAGCTTAATTCTTCATGGTAAAGGTAGATTCCTATTTCTTTTTAATTCTACAAATTTAATTCTTCATGGTAAAGGTAGATTCCTATTTCTTTCTGTTGTTAATCCCATGTGGATCTCAGCTGGATTTTAAAAACTGCCTGTCTTGGGGCTGGAATGATACTATAGCGGGTAGGGTGTTTGCCTTGCATGCATCCGACCCAGGTTCGATCCCTGGCATCCCATATGGGTCCCCCTTTCCCCCACCCAGCTCCTCCAGGAATAATTCCTGGAGTGCAGAGCCAGGAGTAACCCCTGAGCATTGCCAGGTGTTACCCAGAAAGAAAAATAAAAAATGATCAGTTACATTCTTTTTTTTTTGGTCATGCCTGGCGATGCTCAGGAGTTACTCCTGGCTCTTTGCTCAGAAATTACTCCTGGCAGTACTCAGGGGACCATATGGGATGCCAGGGATGGAACCCGGGTCAGCCATGTGCAAGGAAAATGTCCTACCTGCTGTGCTATCGCTCTGGCCCCTCAGTTACATTCTTACACCCCCTTACACCCTCAAAGTGATGATTTGTGAGAGAGGAAGTAGCCAAGACTTTCTCGATGGGTCCCTGGTGAGTGAGTGGTCATTCTGCCTTCTGGACTTCTGGAGGTACCTCCTGACAGTGTTAGGGATCAAGTCTGGGGTTCATGCACGCAAAACATGACTCGGTCCTTTGAGCCATCTCTACAGTTCCATGTGTAGAACTTTCAATGTTCTAGTAGTTGCAGGAATTTAGAAAGAAAAGGCGGGCGAGATCAACTTGACTATTTTATTGACTTCAACATCTGACTTCAATACTTGATGATACTTTGAATTCAACATGCTAATATCCAAAACATTAGCATCCACATATCAACTTTAAAAATGAAGGACTATTTTGCAGATCTCAGTATTTTATATATCTTTAAAATCTAGAGTATAAGGACCAGAGAGATAGTACAAGGGACGAAGCACATGTGTTGCATGCAGGGACCCGGGTTCACTCCCCAACACTGCATGGTTCCTAGCGCACAGTCAGGACCTACCTCCTGAGCAGAGACTCAAGAGCAGCTCTTGAGCAACTGCTGGGTATGGCACCAAAACCTAAAGAAAAATTTGGGGCCGGAGCGATAGCCCAGCAGGTAGGCCTTTGCCTTGCATGCGGCCGGCCCATGCCGACCTGGGTTCGATCCGGGCATCCTATATGGTACCCGAGCACCGCCAGGAGTAATTCCTGAGTACAGAGCCAGGAGTAACCCCTGAGCATCGCGGGTGTGACCCAAAAAAGAAAAAAAAAAATTAGGCTTATTTTATACATACAGAGCATCCCGCCTCCTGAGAATACCTGCAGCTGATGTCTAGAGCAGAGGAGGAAAATGCCAGCCCCCTGGGCTACCAAAGGCCAGTGAAACCCAATGGTCTGGCCCTCAAGCATGACAAAACAGATGTGTACACTTCCCGTGGACTGCTCATGGTCCATCTTCCTGTACTGTATGGTCCATGAATGTCCTAAATATCCATAAGGCCCTTGGCACAAAAATGATTCCCCACCCTGGCGTGGCGAGGATTTCTTCTGCAGCTTGTACCCGCTTTAGAAACAGAAGTGCAGGAGGCCGGAGCGATAGCATAGCAGTTAGGGCGTTTGCCTTGCACGCACCTAACCCAGGTTCAATCTCTGGCATCCATAAGGTCCCAAGAACCGCCAGGAGCAATTCCTGAACGCAGAGCCAGATGTAACCCCTGGGCATCGCCCGGTGTGACCCCAAAAGCAAAGGAAAATAATAAATAAATAAACTGAGTCTTCCCGGCACCCACTCATCTATCCACTTCCCACATAGCACTGCTCCCACTTGAGAAAAAAAGGGAAAATAACTTGTTCAGCCTTGGAAGGAAAGAAGGAAAAGGAAGACCCAGAGGAAAAGCAGAAAGGTAGTAAATGAGTTACGGCCCGCGCCCTGCATGCAGCAGACCCCAGTTGGATCCCAGGCACCACACATGATCCCCCTCACCACCAATCCCCACCCCAGAGCACCACCTGCACCCTCTGGCTAATCCCCAGCACCACAGGCCCGAGCAGCCCTTGCACTGAACTGCACCCAGCTGGCCAAGAATGCAATTTTGAGGGCATTTTCAAAAAAACTGAAAAGAACACTTGGCTTTCACCAAAAACCCTTGCCAGTTAACACATCTGTCTCCTTCCCCCAGCCAGATCTGCGTTAAAAGGAGGGAAATCAGGGGCTGGAGCAATAGCACAGAGGGTAGGGTAGGGTAGGGTGTTTGCCTTGCACATGGTCGAACCGGGTTCGATCCCCATATCCCATATGGTCCCCCAAGCACCAAGAGTAAATCCTGAGTGCAGAGCCAGGAGTAATCCCTGAGCATCACCGGGCGTGACCCAAAAAAGGGGGGGGGGGTTGAAAGCAGGGCAATCAAACCTAAGACCTTCAGGAGAAAGGCAGGAATCTCACAAGAAACCCCACCGCTGAGAGCCCGCCATTAGCCCTCCTTTCCTGAAGCCTCCGAGAGGCCAGATTCAAGCCAGAATGGAAAGAAGCCCAGCTGTGTGAATCACTGCAGCCATCCCAAGGGAGTTGGGCCAAATCCAGAGCACAGCTGGAAACAGCTGTTGTGAGATCAACTGCAACGGCGAGGGAAGAAGGGGGAAGGCTGAATTCATAGTTGAGTACAAATGATCCTATTCTGGCCTCAGGAAAGCTGGCTTTTATTTTGTCTCTTCCAAGTAAAAATGTCTTCTCACTGCTTTCTGGGGCCTGCCTTTTTTTCCAATCCCTTCCTTGCCCTTTGCTGTTGATTGCAATGACGAGGGGGAGAACGGGTGGGGGGGGGGAGACAGGGGGCGAGAGACAGGGGGCAGCACGCACACACTAGGCTGTGGTGATCGCAGTGGGTAGCATGCTTTAGGGGCAGTGCTTGCACGCTGGGCCGCAGGGTTCCAGAGACCACATTCTTTTGTGGTGCAGTGGACGCCACACACAAACTTGGCAGAGAACTTACGTCTGCAAAGCAGGGCCCTAGCCTGAGGCTGCCGTAGGCTCTCTCCCCCCTTAAGATTCATCTCCTAATGGAGAGAGAGAGAGAGTACCAGGCAGAAGCAGCCAAGCCCAGACTGATCCCACACGCTGCTGGGATCTCCCAAGCACTGCTCCTGGGAGTATAACGCCCGAGCACAGAGCCAAGAGTAGCCCCAGCCCCAAGCATCACTAGGAATGGTCGAGCACCAAGACACACAACCCCTGAAGAAAGAAAGATTCTTCTAGTGGAAGAAGCTGACCCCCATTTAAAGTTTCCAAGATGGGCGGAAGACATACAGCTCAGCAGCCTTACAGCAAGCTTGCATGAAAGAGGAGGCCCAGGTTCGAACACCCCAAGAGCAACCCCCTGGACAGAGAATGGAGTTACTCCTGAGGCACCACTGGATGTGGCCACCAAACCAAAAATCAAAATATATAATCTGAGATGACTTAATGGTCATCATGCATGTCCCCACCCCACCCGATAATGGGCTTAAAAAAGAAAAGTCCACCAGATGAAAGAGTTCAAAGAATCAAAGGCAAGATGGCTTTGACTGGGACCCCAGAGAGCTGGAGGACTGGAGAACGTATTTTACACATGGGAGCCCTGGATTCAATCCCCAGCTCTGCACGGCTGCATGGTCCCCTGAGCACCTTCAAACTGGAAATGCCCCCAAACACCACCGGATGTGGCCTTTGCCATCCCTTCCCCCAAAAAAAAGTCACCAGGAACAAAGAGACTAAAGAAATCTAGCAGAGATACAGCCCGGGAAGAGAGGTTCTCTTCGCATTCCTTCTGTGATAATGACCCTGGAAGTCTGTTCATTCAAGGAGAGGAGATGTTTCAGAAGAGAGCATCTCCGCACAGCTGGAAGCCAGACAGCCTCTGGACTCTAACCCACTTCCTACTGGCCAAAGGGATGTAGCTCTTCACATGCCCCCCCATGAGGTCCTGAAGAAGAGAGAGGCATGGCCTCCTCTCGAGACAGCACTGTAACAACACGACTCAACCACAGACGCTGCTGCTCCTCGGTCAGCATTCTTTTCCGCACTGCTAAGAGATCTGGGATTTACTGGCAACTGGCACGAACCAGTCATGATTTACTGGGCTTAAGAAAAGGTTTCTAGGGAACTAATCCAGCAATCTCTTCTACCCACTCTCAGCATCCCAGACAGTCCTGGACCTTCCAGCCCCCGGACTACGGCGCCAAATGCTGTGCTAAGCACTCACTCCGAGGTGGCCCATCCTGGACTCCTGACAATCATTTCCCACATTCCCATGGTAGAGCAGTCAATCTCTTCAAATTCACAAACGCACCCCCCAAAGTCTAAAGAACTGCCTACAGAGCCTTCCCAGTTAGTCGAGAGTTAGGCTCCTCCTACCTGCAAAGCACACTAGCCCTGGGGCGGGAAGATAGTACAGCGGAGGGCATTTGCCTTGCATGCGGCAGACAAGGGTTTGCTCCTGGGCATCCCACATGGTCCCCTTAGCACTGCCAGGACTAAGTCCTGAGCAGGGAGCCAGAAGTAACCCCTGAGCACTGCTGAGTGTGAGCCCCCCCCCGGAAAAAAAAAAGAGTACACTATCCCTAAAGGTATCTGATACAAAGATTCTCCCTATCCGGCTAGATACTAAGAGTCTCCTCCCTGGCCCTGTCAGAGGATACAAAGATTCTCCATATCCGCTGTTCCTGATGATACAAAGACTCCACATGTCGCCAGCTCCTGAGTGTTGCCTCTTTTCAGGAGAGCTTCAGTCCTCTCCCATTTTATGTGTTCGCCAGATCCTACATCATCTACAGGCCCTCTTGCCTCAAGTTTCCACAGCCAGCCACTGCCCGCCTGTGGAGTGTGGAAGGAACTGGGAGGGGAGGGAGCCCAGAGGAAAGTCTGAGTCAGCTTCCAGCTGAAGGGAAAGTTTCCCCTGGCTTCCCAGGTTTAAGATCAAAGTACTTCGTGCCAACTATGTTCAAAAATAATACAAAAGTCATAAAAACGCTTTCAGTTGCCGTAACAGCCTAGATCCCTTTTTCCAATCTTTATATTTGTGCTTTCTCAAATGCACAGAAGATACAGAGGGAACAGGGTACAAAGCGGCACTAAGCACGGTCTTCTGGACAAATTGGCCCAGGGGCTAGGGCCCTTTATGCAGCCCGTTTGAGTCTTTATTTAACTCGGGCTGA
The DNA here is from genome assembly GCA_021461705.1 of Cryptotis parvus. Lineage (NCBI taxonomy): Eukaryota > Metazoa > Chordata > Mammalia > Eulipotyphla > Soricidae > Cryptotis > Cryptotis parvus. Next base: position 55,686 of record JAJIBD010008015.1, read on the forward strand.
GCGTCTATCACCTGCCCAACAACAGAAGTCCAGATCAGATCATTCCTGCCCACAGTGGCACAAACGCCACATCTTGCTGAAGTTTTCCTTGACACAAAATGAGCAAGCGATGGAGACACTGGCTCTAAAATGCAGCAAACAGGGGCCGGGCGATAGCCCAGCGGGTAGGGCGTTTGCCTTGCACGTGGCCGGCCTGTGCCAGCCTGGGTTCGGTCCCGGCATCCCATATGGTCCCCCAGCACCGCCAGGAGTAATTCCTGAGTTGCAGAGCCAGGAGTAACCCCTGAGCATCGCCGGGTGTGACCCAAAAAAAGCAAAAAAAAAAGATAAAGCGCAGCAAACAGGGATGCAATGCGGGGTTCTTCCAAAAGAAGGCACCCCCGAAAGCGGATTAAACTGATTAAGAAGATGGTCTCTGCATCTCAGGCCGTGCCCCTTCAGCAGGCATTTCCTGAGAACCACCCTAACTTCCAGCTCACGGGCTGGCACCAAGCAACACTGGCTTTAGTTTCTGGGTTGTTTTTTAATTTATTTTTTTCTTCTGGCTTTTTGAGCTCACACCTGGTAACACTCAGGGATTATTGCTAACTCTGCACTCAGGAATCACTCCCGGTGGTGATCAGGGGATCATATGGGATGCCGGGAATGAACCCGGGCCAGTCACGTGCAAGGCAAACGCCCCTCCCGCTGTGCTATTGCTCCAGCCCCTATATATGTAGCACCAGAAAAACGAGGGCCTTAACTTTTTTCATCTTGTGTTTGTGCTAATTTATCACAAGCTTTAACTAAATACACAACTGAAAAATCTGTATTAACCATAACTAACTAAAAAGAGAGAGGAAGGAAAACAAAAAGATGGAAGAAGAGACAAACAGGAAAATGAACAAAGGAACCCAATGCTTCTGACCGGTAATATGACAGTGCACCCCACGGGGTCCTTGTGGCTCTTCCCTGTCGCCCCCTTCTTCTCTGGGGCATTTTCCGTCCTGCTCACAGTCCCAGTTTCTCCCTCGGTCCTTTTCTCTGTCTTCATTCCAAATTTGCCTCCCAGCCTCTTTACATTTCTCTGCTTCCAACTCCACTCTCCACCCAACACAAAAACAAGCCCATCCTAGACAAAGCGAAAAGCTATGCCTGAGGCCCTTTACACTGGCCCCATCTCGCAGCGGACCCTCCCAGTTCGATCGGAAACTGAACTCTCCAGCACACCTAGCCCAGTGCCGCGACACTAACAGCGGAGAGGCGGGAACTAAAATCTGGTTTTACCACCAAAGTACTAAAAGAAAGCATAGAAAGTTATTTTTTAAATCTCAGAGTGGAGAAAGGTTTTCTCAGAAAGAAACAAGACTCGAAGGTTTAAAAATAAATATTTTATAATATTTAATTACATTAAAATATTTGTATCTAACTTCAACACACACACAGACACAAATTCAAAAAGGCAAATAACAACCAAAAACCAAACACCCATGGGCTAATTTCCTTAATTATATAAATACTACCCTTTTTTTTGGAAAAATCTTTCAATCCTGGAGTCACAGAGAAACCAAATTATTTCATACTTAAAAAAATCCTGCATAATCAGAAATATAAATTTAAAAATCAAGATATTAACATAGCAGACCATTGGAAGTCAACATATGGTAAAATACAGTTTGCTGAGGACAGGAAAGAGACTCTGCTTTGCTATTCATAGGAATATAGAATCTTGTGACCCAAAATGAAATAAATAAATACCCTTTGGAACCCAACAATTCCATCTCTCAGGGCCTGTCCCTCGCTACATGGCGCACATATAAAGTGCCCCTGGTGGGCCAGGGAGAGCTCGACGGGCTGGAGTGCATGCCCTGGTGCAGAGAGCCCAGACTTCAGCCCCCGCAGCCACAAACACCAGACTACAAGTAGTGCCGAGCAGCGCAAAGGGACGAGACCGAAAACAACAAAATGAGTTTTAAGCAGCAATGCTTACAGAAGCGAAAGACTGGAACAAGCTGGGGCCAGAGTGATAATACAGCGGGGAGGGGCGTCTGCCTTGCACATGTCAACCTTGGTTTCCATCTCCAGCATCCCATACGTTCCCCTGAGCACTGATAAGAGTAATTCCTGAGTGCAAAGCCAGGAGTAAGCCCTGAGCATTGATGGGTGTAACACCCAAAAAAAAAAAAAAAGACAGGAATAACCTAAATATTAATCAACAGGAACTATTTAAACAAACCATATTTTAAAAAAAAATAGTAGGCCAGGGATTGGAGGCGATAGTGCAGTATGTAGACAGTTTGCCTTGCACACGGCCAATCCGTGTTCAATCTCCAACATCCCACAGGGTGCCCTGAGCACCACCAGAAGTAATCCCTGAGTGCAGAGACAGAAGTAACCCCTGAGCATCGCTGAGCATCCAAATATAAAAAAAAAATTTTTTTAATTACTAAACCAGAGAGATCGCTTAAGGGCTGATGTATGCCTTCCACGTGAGGGGCCCGGTTCAATTCCCAGCAGATCATCCCACAAGTAACACCAGGCACAACCCCTGAACACGAGCCAGGGAGGGAACCTGCCGGGGTGGCCCCAACATGAAACAAAACAAAAACAAAAAAATGAAATACCACGTGGCCTTTTCCAAAGAATGAGACTGATCTCCATAAACTGAAACAAAAACTATCCCAGATGTGTGTTCTACAAAAATCCTACCAAGAGCTTTTGGTAGCAATAAAGGGGCACACAATTTGACATACAGACTTTGACAGACATACAGAGTATGAAAGAAGGTACTAATGCCTCTTTTTTTTTTTTTTTTTTTTTGCTTTTTTGGGTCACACCCAGCAACGCTCAGGGGGTTTCTCCTGGCTCTGGGTTTCTCCTGGCTCTGCACTCAGGAATAACTCCTGGCGGTGTTCGGGGGGACCATATGGGATGACGGGGATCGAACCCTGGCCCTACTAATGCCTCTTAACCCCACCACCACTCCAAAAGGAACTGCAGGACTCTTCCGGCTACACAGGTCCTTCCCAACTGCTAACCCGACAGCCCGACCGCCCTCTCAACTGCCGAGGAGCAGGCAGGGTCCCTCTACTCTTGTCTTTCCAATAGCCCCCAACAGGACCCCTCACTGCTCCCCTTTGCACCTCTACAACTTTGCATTTTACCTCACTCCCGAGCATTTTTTCTTCTCTTTTGGGTCACACCTGGCAATGCTCAATGGTTACTCCTGGCTCTGCTCTCAGGAATTACTCCTAGCGGTGCTCGGGGGACCATATGGGATGCCAAGGATCAAACCGGGTCGGCCGCATGCAAGGCAAACGCCCTACCGCTGTGCTGTTGCTCCAGCCCAGTATTTTTTCTATACCCTAACATTAACTCATTTTCACCATCAACATACGTCACAGCCTTCCAGAACTAAAGGCCATCACTAGGAGCAGGCACTCTTACTGCTCCCCGTCATCTCTCCCCTCAGCTCGGTTCATTCATCACGCCACAAACATTTACTGCTCACCACTATGTGAGGTGTACTGCAAGTCAAAGGCAGAAGCCAAACACCTGCTTCTGTTGGGCGACACCTGCAGCCGAGGACAAGAGCTCCCTAAGGAGCCTCTCGGCATAGCACAGGGAGAGGGAAAGAAGCTCGTCCCAGCAGCACTCGGGGTGGCGTGCCACAATGTGGGTGTCTCCTGAAGAAACAAGAGATCAGGGGTGGTGGCAAAGTGGCCCCTGGATTTACATGCTTGAATCGAGGGGTGGAGGTTATTCACAATAATACACAGGCATAAACGTTTCCAAAGGTAGTCTAACCAAACATGACGGCTGGCCTGGCACATGGGACCTCAGTGAAGTTCCACACTGTCACTAAGTGAAAGAATGCACTGACGTGGCCCCAAGGAGAGTGCAAAGGAGAAAATCACACTCTGGCTCCGCTGCTCAACAAGCGCTTTTCTAACCTTAATTCAGTTGCCCAACCCCGCACTACTGAGAGCTGGCTGAGGTGATTCTCCGTGTGGAAGAGCCCTGGCAGGGCTAAAGCAGCATCTCGGCCTCCACAGCCATGAGCATCAAACGGGAGGACCGGGACAGGAGCCACAGCACCGCAGGGAGTGCTCTTCCTGTGCACGCAGCCGGCCAGGCTTGATCCCAGGTATCCCATATGGTCCCCCCGAGACCACCAGGAGTGATCCCTGAGTGCAGAGCTACAAGTAAGCTCTGAGAGCCTCCAGGTGAGACCCCAAGACAAAACAAAAGGTGAGCAGAAGGCCAGGAATACGTGGCGCTGTGGCACAGATTTGTCTTGCACATGTGTGGCTCTCAGTTCCATTTCTGGCACCTCATAATCCCCCAACTCCCACCAAGTGCAATCCCTGAGCACAGAGCTACAAATAAATCCTGACCACTGCTGCGTGTGGCCCCCAAGTGAAAAAATTTTAAAAAGTGAAGAGAAATTGCCTGCCGTCCTCTGGAGGTCAGTGCCTGTCCCTAGCCCCACGGACAGTGCTTTTACGGTGTCCTCTCCACTCAGCACGTCTTGCTCTCAATTTACCCACTCAGCCTTCAAGGCTCAAGTTCTCAATGATCTCAATACTCAAGTTGGCAATTCTTCCAAAGTCTCCAAACTCTTCGACCTATCTATTGGCAGGGAGCTTTTGCTCCACTACACAATCCAGGGGCAACGACTGGACTCATCACCATCCAAACCCTTCCGCCCTCAGATCTCAAACTTCAAACCACTCACTGCTGCTTCCCGGGGGCTCCTCCCATTCTTATTTCACCTGAGACTGTTTGTCTCAGTTTACAAAGGCTCGATGTACTTGGCAGCACAGGGAGAATTCTGAGGACTGTTTCCCTAAGGAGCAGGGGAGTGACAGTGCAGCTGGTGGGGTGCTTGCTTGCATGAGAGTGACCCAGGTTCAATGCCCGGCACCACATACAAGGCCAGGAGTAGCAGAGTGCAAAGCCAGGGAATAAACCCTGAGCTCTGCCAGCAAATGCGCGTACACACACACACACACACACACACACACACACAACCATAAGGCTATAAAAGGATGTAAAGGATTAAGGCGCACGCTTTGCATGCAGCTGACCGGGTCTGACCCAAGACCACATGGTTCCCTGAGCACTGCCAGATGTAGTCCATGCGGCTGCCCCCACCACCCAAACACCAGGTACAGTCTGGAAGTCCCAGCAGTGATGGGGATGGGCGGTTCCCACCATGGCAGGGCATACGCAAACCTGCACACTGAGAATGGCCTGCTGTGTCCCTGGGGCCCCCTGAGCAACGGGTAGGACAGGACATTTTGAAAGAGACCTTGAGGGGCTGGAGCGATAGCACAGAGGGGAGGGCATTTGCCTTGCATGTAGCCGACCCAGGTTCGATCTCCAGCATCCATATGGTCTCCAAGCACCGCCAGGAGTAATTCCTGAGTGCAAAGCCAGAAGTAACCCCTGAGCATTGCCAGGTGTGACCCCCAAAAAAAAAAAAAAAGCAAAACAAATAAAATTTAAAAAATGAAAGAGACCTTGATCTAAGCTAGCAATCTCTCTTTATCCTATTTCTTGATGGAGCTTTGTCACACTGGAACAGTTCCTACTTGGAAAGACATTGCCTTCTCTCGGAGCCACATACCGCCTGCACTACCTCTCTGTGTGGATGAAGGAAGCAGGAGGCCTCTGCCGTCCAGCCAGCCCTTGGCCTTCCCACTACTCATACAACTGGGCACTCAATAAAGCAATGTTACATTTAGAAAGAAAATAATGCCATGGCTGAATACTGGCCATTCATGAGTGGTTTGATGGGAAGGGGAAGCTCTAGATTTCATTCTAATCCAAGATGCTCTTCTACAATACCGTGCGACCTTCACATCAACGTAACTCTTGTGTTTCTCAAGGTCCCCACCAGCAGCCAATGGCACCTGCTGCTGCTGCATGCAGCACAGAGGCTACAGAGTAAAGTATAAAACACAGACTGGTCAATCAGAGCCTGCTGCCTATGTAGCGCTGCCCACAACAGTGAGTGCTTCCCCAGCCCACAGTGCGGTGAAACAGAGAGAGACGCCCGAGCAGGAAGTCAGAGCACACACTGAAGACCCACCTGGCACCTAGCATAGAATGACAGATACCACGGGAGAAATGTGTCCTCTGCAACAGGAGCCCAGGGCTTTAAATAATGAATTTACAGCGGTACATCATTATTATGAGTCAACACCCCATTTCTTCTTCTTTTTTGCTTTCTGGGATCACACCCAGCAAAGCTCAAGGGTTACTCCTGGCTCTGCACTCAGGAATGACTCCCAGCGGTGCTCAGGGGACCATATGAGATGCCGGGGATCGAACCCACCAGGTCAGCCACATGCAAGGCAAATGCCCTATCAGCTGGACTATCGCTCCATTTCTGACTACCACTAATGCCTTCCATAGCTCCAAGCTCACGGTAAGAGAACAGGCAGTCACACCAATTCCAGCACCAGTGCTAAGCGTGGTACCAGCACGCATCTGGTAAAGAAGCCCTAGGTCCCTGCTAGATCGAAGGTTACACATTCCCACCAGCTGGTCTCATGAGGTAATTGTGGAGCGACCAGTTTAGAGCAAGAGAGTGAATCGTTCTTCAGAATGTGTTCTAAGCTTTTTCCTTGACCTTTAGCCTATGGGAGTTCAGAAAAGTATCTTAAAAGCATTTCTAGTCAGCCTTTTATGGTAACTTGGGAGCAAAATTATTTTTAGCTGAAAAAGTTTATTTCAATCCTTCTCTCCTAACAGTCAGAATTATATGACCAGGTTTGATTCAAGTTCCAGAATAATTCGTCTCTGAGAGCATTCAAAGCACAGACCCTTTCAAAGGAGGAAGCCTTCTCCTGAAGGGGGATGCACAACCAAAATATCCTAATCTACTGGACGTGGAGCGCCGCCACTGGCCTACCGGCCACTTATACCAGTATGCCATGAAGATTAAGCACTTAAGCATTCGTGAAATTTTTTCAAAAGCCTCTGATGGACAAAACCATGTTGTTAGAGCATTCCGTAACATGAAGAGCAAAACACATGCCTGCAGAGCGGAAAATACTTCACATAAATTTCAATATAATGATATGGAGCATAAGGTTCAAGTTATTTCCATGTAGAGTCTTATAGTTTCCAAAAAAGAAGGGGTGGAGAAAAAAAAATCTTCTAGAGGTCAGCTGAGAAAAGAAAAGGAAAAAAAGAAATTCTACTCGAAGGCAGTATAAAGATATAGAGAACATAATCAAATACAGATTTGCTTTGTTCTCTCGTGCTTTTTTAGTTTTTGGTAAAGACAAAGGCAATGTTACCGCCCTATCAACCACTACTCATACAACTGGGCTCAATAAAGCAATGTTACATTTAGAAAGAAAATAATGCCATGGCTGAATACTGGCCATTCAACCACTGTGAGGCTTCAACGGCAGGATGGCCCAGCCGCAGCGCATGCGGCACGGAGCGGCGAGAGCTGACCACAGGCACGACAGTGGAAGGAGCGCTGGGCCAATCTCTGCCCTCGAGCCCTTTCTTCCAGTCCCACGGTGACACGTGGGCCTCCCCCCTCCCGTGCGCCCTCACAGGCTGCTTCTGGCTGCCCTCCCTCTCCTCTGCACAGCCCTGCTCACTCACTCACCTCCTTGTTCCCACTACTGCCCGCTAGCAAGAATTCCTCAAAGAAACTTAGTCAGGGAACAAGGAGACAGCTCAGGGGTCAGTGACTTGCGAGGGCCAGGATCAGAGTCCCATCCCCAGCAATGCGTGCCCTCACTCTAGCACCACTGGGCACAGCTGTGGGGCCCACCCAGCCCAGTTGGCCAAGTACTGCTGGAGGTGGCCCCAGGTCAGCACAGCTGGGGGCCACCTCCACCCCACAAAATACTGAACAACACACTGTACTCATCCCTACCTAAGTAGAGAAGCCTCTCTAGTGACCAGCAGGCTAGATCCTAGACTACTCCCAAGTCCATTAAGGATTTGTTAAGATCCCAATGTGGAAAAAACAAAACCAAATCAACGAAGCCACAGAGTCCACTAGAAAGGGAAGAATCCTTATGAAGGCCAGAGCACACACTGGTGGTTTATGACTGTGCTTCCTTACCTGACTTTAGGACCAGCACTTGACTCTCTGACTGACTGCTCCCGGCTTGTCCCACATACACACCCAACACTGATCCTCTCCTAGCATTACTTCCAACTTACTCATTTCCGCAGACCGACCCACCTGTCTCTTCAAACCAGCATTTTCCAGTTTTACTGAATAAAACATAACAAACACAATAAGACCCAGTCAATAATAAACATAAGACCCTCAGAACAACCTATGTATCCATAAACAAAGTGATGAAGTTAAAATGACCATGTGCTGGGGGCCGGAGGCGATAGCCCAGTGGGTAGGGCGTTTGCCTTGCACCCGGCCAGCCCGTGTCAGCTCGGGTTTGATCCCCGCATCCCATATGGTCCCCTGAGCACCGCCAGGAGTAATTCCTGAGTACAGAGCCAGGAGTAACCCCTGAGCATTGCCAGGTGTGACCCAAAAGCAAAAAAAAAAAAAAAAAAAAAAAGACCATGTGCCACCATATCACTATTTTTTCTTTGTTGCAAACAGAATTGGCGGGGCAAAACAGATGAACAGTAGGCAATGCATTTGCCTTGCACTCAAGCGACCTAGGGTCGGTTCCCGGCACCCCAGATGGTCCCCAGCACTACCAGGAGTGATCCCTGAATGCAGATCTGGCTGCATGTACTCAAAAAACCTGTACATGGATGCATGTACTCCAAAAAAAAAAAACAACTAGGAAATAAATAAACAGAGGGCTGGAGTGATAGCACAGTAGGTAGGATGTGGCCTTGCATGTGGCCAACCCAGGTTCTATTCCCAGCATCTCAGATGGTCCCCCGAGCACCAGATGTGATCCAAAAAGCAAAAAATAATAAAAAAATAAACAGAACTGACACACTTTGACTTCAAGACTGTTTTTCCCTGTATAAAAATTATGAAACCTGGGGCCGGAGTGATAGTTCAGCGGGTAGGGCGTTTGCCTTGCACGCGACCCACCTGGGTTCGATCCCCACATCCCATATGGTCCCCTGAGCACCGCCAGGAGGAATTCCTGAGTGCAGAGCCAGGAGTAACCCCTGAGCATTGATGGGTCACTTTTCACTTGTCCTGTCACTCGTCTTCCCATTGTTCATTGATTTGCTCAAGCGGGCACCAGTAACATCTCCATTCGTTGGGAATTAGGTCCATTATTGTTACCGTTTTGGCATATCAAATACACCACGGGTAACTTGCCAGGCTCTGCCATGGCTCTGGGTTCATTCCAGGGGCCCAATCTTTTTCTGTGTCAGACCATCAACCATCCAGGGTCCACGGGGCAGAGCTGGGTGTGGACCAAAAAGGGATAAACAAAATTATCAAACTTTATACACTTTTTAGTACTTTGGCTTTTTAATACTTAATGTATATTTAATTTATGAGTTATATATATACATATACATATATATATATATATATATAGAGAGAGAGAGAGAGAGAGAGAATTTCTTTTCTTGTGTTTGTATATGTTTAATACTTTTGTGAGTGAGGTTCAGGAATCAAACCCAGGGTCTGAGACATGTAAGGCAAGCGCTCTACCACCAACCTACATCTCTGGTCCAACTATCTTTTCTTCGGTTGCAAAAAGGGGAACAGACTTGGGCCACACCTGTTCTGTGCTCGGGTGACCATACATGGTGCGAAGGATCAACCTGTGTCGCCCACTGCGAGGCACCTCACCTGCTGTACTCTCCCAGCTTTAAATGACCTAATTTTTTGTTGTTGTTGCTGTTGTTTTGAAATGTATATAAAAAAATGTTGAGGGGGGAGAAAGAGAAAAGCACATATTCAAGAGAGAACACAGGCTTCTCTGGAGGGAAATAGGCAAGCAAAAGAAACAGACAAGCAAGCGAGATCTGAGTTCAAGGGAGAACACAGGCCTGAAGAGCAAACATGATCTGATTTCTAAGAGTTGCACGAGGGCTGCAGTGATAGCACAGCAGGAAGGGGGTTTGCCTTGCACGAGGTTGACCCATGTTCGATCCCCGGCTTCCCAGGTGGTCCCCTGAGAACTGCCAGGACTAATTCCTGAGCACATAGCCAGGGGTAACCCCTGAGCATCGCCGGGTGGGACCCAAAGGCAAAAGAGCTGCATGGCAGTCCATTTTTACAACGTACTCATGGCGGTTGACAGGTGCCCTGCCAAGGAGCCGTGCAGTGCTTTCAGCCCTTTGCTGTTTCAAGAGCGCTCCGATTGGTATTCTTACAGAGGAGCCAGACATAGGAGAAATGCTAGTAATGGAACTTAATGGGAATTTCCAGGTGAAAGAATACGAACATTTTACATTCTAACAGATATTAGTAAATAGCTCTTTGGGGGAGATTATGACACCCTTCATCCACACCAACAATATGAGTACGTATTTCTCTACTCACACCCTTACCAATACATTGTGCTATCATATTTTTATTCCAATGTAATAATACACTTCCCAGGCTTTAGACTCATTAAACTCTGTAACCCCAGGTCCATCGTGTCATAAGCACTCAATGTTGTGAAATTAATGAGTAACCAAGCACACAGATATTGAGTAGGAAGAGAAGTTTCATTTTAATATAAAGAATAATGAAAGTGATTAAAATACTAGCAAGCTTTACCTTTTACTAAGGGAGGGAGAGGCAAGGAAGAAAAGACAGATGCTTCGATCAAAATAGTTTCTCCTACAGGCTTTAAACCAACAAGCAAGTTTCTGACCTGAAAGAAATACCCAGGTAGAGTCCTTGAAGTCAAGCATACAACCCACCTTACAAACACCAGAGAAGTGAAGGGCCTTCCCCACCACCACAGGAATGGCAACAGTTCACCCCTGAAGATGCACTGTTCACATCAACACTCTGTACACAACTTCACAATTAAGTGTCATCATTTTACTACTTACAATCACAGAGTCGATTAACACTCCATCCAGCTCCTGCACTGCTGCGTCTGGCACAGTTAATGTTAGAAATCTTCCCAAGAGCCCACTGAACACTGATTTCTGCATCACACTGGCGAGAGCATGTGCTTACATGATGCCTGTGTCCTGCTTGGTAACCTAAAGCCCCCTCCAGCAGAATGCTCTAATGCTCCAGCACGCACCTGGACCACACTCTCATGAGCACATCATATGACAACCTTGTGAGACAGTGTTACACACTATCTCACAAAGAGGAAAAACTGAAACAAAGAGTTATCAGGAACTTGCCCAAAGGACACACAGCCAGAGGTGTCTTGAATCTAGAGTGTCTGATGTTCTAAGTGGTCCCCGTCACTATTTTAATGCCTATTTTAATGCACTATTTTCACGAGTCTCTACAAGCACAATGCTTTGATGTACGCTCCATGCATATATCCGACCAGAGCAGCGTGGACAGTGCAGTAAACGGGATCTGTGAACACACCCAGTCCCCAGTGCCAGCATGGACAGTGCAGTAAACGGGATCTGTGAACACGCCCCACTCCCCAGTGCAAGAGCAAGTCTTAGCCATCACTGTGCTTAGCAACACCAGAATCAAGACATTCTCCAACTGGGATTTCAACTAACTCTGCGGCGAGGAGTAAGAAACCCCCACATCCATTCCTTAGGCTCGTAGTACGTTGCGTGCGGTGGTAGTTGGGGCAGTGCTGTTCATGCGTGCCACCATTCTCTAAGACCCACTGCCCTTAGGCAAGATCTGTTTCTGATATCGGCTTCCCTAGAGGTGCTGGTAGGGCCTCTCAAACTGCTGTGGGGGCATTCCTGAAGTCCTGGAAAGGACAGATAGTCACTCCTGCTGGGCAGGGCAAGCGGCCCTACAGCTCCCAGACCCCCTGCAGCCACAGGCCTGGATATGAGGCTCTTATCAGCAACACAGAGTAACTTGACCCACCTGCCAACCCATCTCTCAACTGCTAAGACCTGCGCTTTCAGCTATCAGGTTGCACAAAGCCTGGAAACCTAACACTGGGGTGAAGGAAGAAGCAATGTGGGGAACAAGGCAGCATCTGGTGCCCCGCTGGTTTCTGTTCACTGCTCAGGGCACAGAGGCAGAGCAGGAAGCCTGGGGACCATAAAGATGCAGGTGAGATTAGTGTCCCACGCCGTGGAGGGCAGAGCTCAGCTACGGCCTCAGTCTTAAGCTGTGGGTCAGAACCCCCACACATAATTTTTAAAATAAACTTTATGACTATCAGTAAATGTTTGGTTTGGGGTTGGAATTTTTGTTTGGGTTTTGTTGTTGTTCATTTCTTTTTTCTTGTTTTGGGTTTTTCGGTTGTTATTATTTTGGGTTTTGGTGTCCACTGTTTGTTGCTGTTGTTATGGGGGGGGGGTGCACACCTGCAGTGCTCAGGGCTTACTCCCTTTCTCTGCACTCAGGAATCACTCCTGGTGGTGCTCAGGGACTAGATGGGTCACTAGGGATCCGAACAGGACCAGTCACATGCAAGGCAAGCACCCTAGCCACCGTACTATCACTGTGGCCCCAATAGACATTTGTGTACCTGCTTTATATACCTATATACCTGGGGATGAATAAAAAGTTCTCAGACACGGCCTAAAAGACATTACAGTGGGAAGATGCTTGTCTTGCAATTAGTCAACCTGGGTTTGATCCCTGGCATCATACATGGTCCCCTGAGTACCGCCAGAGCGATCCCTGAGTGCAGAGTAAGGAGTCAAACAACCCTGGGCACTGCCAAGTGTGGCAGTGTAAAGCGCCAAGTGATTCATTAGTCCTGATATAGGTCAGGACTCGTTTCTATTCCCCACAAAACTAGAATGCTGACTCCATCTCTATGATATTCTTCAAAAGCCAAGGTCCACGGCAGCAATGCAAAGTTCTATTTCCTATCTTTAACTGCAGAAGTCTGTAGAATTAACTGAGCTAGAATCCAAGCTAAGCTTGAAATCTGTAATTCTGTGTCTGAATCAGAATCTGCTACTGTCCAGTAGACACCTACTGCCAGAGAAACCTACTGGCCCTTTGTCACTTACTTCCCCTTAAAGCTCAGTCTCAGAGCAGCCATACCCCGGGGATGAAGAGCATCCTTTTTCCCACAAAGGGTTTAAGCAAAACGGCAGCCAGGCTGGAGCAACAGTCCAGCAAGTAGAACATTTGCTTTGCATGCGCCAACCCAGGTTCGATCCCGGCATCCCATATGGTTCCCCAGCGCACCGCCAGGAGTAATTCCTGAGTGCAGAGCCAGGAGTAACTCCTGAGCATCGCAGGGTGTGACCCAAAAAAAAAATAAATAAATAAAAATAAAAGCTGTACTTCTTGGGGCCAGAGTGATGGTACAACGGTAGGACAACTGCCTAGCACGTGGCTGACCAGGGTTCAATCCTCAGCATCCCATATTGCCCTCCAAGCACTGCCAGGAATAATTCCTGAGTGCAGAGCCAGGAGTGCAGAGCAAAACCCTGAGCATCACCAGATGGGACCTAAAAAAGCCAAAACCCAAGAAAGAGTGATCTGCAGTCTCTAGAAATGACACAAATTCTTGTAATCTGGATGTACTGCCAACTTTGCTATGGTTCCTGGCAAGTCTGTGTACTAGAGCTTCTCTGGGTCATTAGCTATTTTGTGGCATAAGACAGTGGCTATGGGTGTCATCAAAGCAATAAGCAGAATGCAGCTGGAGCTGGCAAGATCACCAAGTCTGCACAGAGGGTCCAGAAGGCTCAGTGAGCAAGACTCCCGCTACCTGCCACCCCAGACCACTCCACACCCAAATGGTCTCAGAACTGCTTTTCTTAATTGTGCGAAAGGCCGGTTAATGGTAACTCACTTGTATCACTTCACTTGTCTTCCCGTTGATCATCGATTTGCTCGAAAGGGCACCAGTGACATCTCCATACATCCTGTCACATGCTAGTATAGCCCAAGGGCACCTGCTCACCCAGGAACATAAAGAGCCTCAAACCATTCCATCAGGTCATGGGAATGAGGTCTATAATTGTTACTGGTATTTGGCATATCAAACACGACACGGGTAGCTTGCCAGGCTCTGCTGTTGGGGGATACTTATGGTAACTGTATTCGTTTTTTTTTAAAAGCTAAAGATGAGGCTCAGTGGAAAAGCACACACCCTGCATGCAAGACAACTAGGTTCAACCCCAATACCATACACCAAAAGCGGAAATGATGCAAATACCAGATAGCCTTCAGGAGAGGGGCCAGAGAGAGAGTCCAGTGGATAGGGCGCCTGCCCAACACACAGCTGATCCAGGCTCACTCCCCAGCACTCCACTGGTCCCTTGAGCCCTCCAGGAGTGATCCCTGACTGCAGAGCCAGGAGTAAAGCCTGAGTGCCACCAGATGTGGCCCAATCCCCCCCCAAAAATTCTTTATGTCTTGAGAAGAGAGAATATTCTCTTGTTTGTTCTCTCTGTGGAGGAGTGGAAAGTGGAGGTTAAGGTGAGATTTGAGAAGGGCCAGAGCAATAGTCCATCAGGGAGGGCGTTTGCCTTGCACATGGCTGACCAGGGTTCGATCCCAGGCATCACAAAGGGTCCCTGAGCACTGCCAGGAGTAATTCCTGAGTGCAGTCAGGAGTAACTCCTAAGCATCACTGGGTGCGACCAGAAAAAAGAAAAAAAAAAGTGAAATTTAAGTTTTTTTTTATTATTATATGAAAGGTAATATGATAGGGACGCTGTCTCGTTTGCCAAGGCATCGAAAATCAGATGGGCTGGACATGTAATGCGATTTGGAGACAACCGCTGGACTAGAGCCGTTACCGACTGGATCCCACAGGATGTTAAAAGATCACGTGGCCACCCACCTACAAGATGGTCAGACTTCCTTGTCAAGACCCTGAAGGAATGGTTTGAGGCTCTTCATATTCCTGAATCAACCAGATGCCATTGGGCTACATTGGCACGTGATAGGGTCCAATGGAAATGTTACTGGAGCCCGCTAGAGCAAATCGATGAAAAAACGGGATTCAAGTGTTCAAGTGATCAAGTGAATATGTTTATGGTGGTGCTGATATTTAAAGCCTTGGTGGTATACACAGTGACTTCCCCTATCATCAATGGACCCCAAATCCCCATCACTGCCCAGTGGCACCTCCAGTCCGCCTACTCTACACCCTAACCTGTGTGTCTAAACTTCAAGTCACTAATCTTTAACGGAAATGTCTTCTGGGCGCGCAGATGTGTCAGGTTGCAAGTCATTCGTTTTTTGAGTTGTTTTTATTTTTATTTTGGCATTTTGGCTTTTTTTGGGTCACACCCAGCAATGCTCAGGGGTTACTCCTGGCTCTGCACTCAGGAATTACTCCTGGTGGAGCATAGGGGACCATATGGGATGCTGGGGATAGAACCTGGGTTGGCTGCATGCAAGGCAAATGCCCTCCCGCTGTGCTATCGCTCTGACCCCAAGTCATTAGTTTTTAATGGAAACAACTTCGGGGGGGGGGGTGGGGGTGTGTGGGTGTGGGTGTGTGTGCCACATCCAGCTCAGGGATTACTCCTGATTCTGTGCTCATGGTCACTCCTGGTGGTGCTCAGAAGACAATATGCAATGACAATATGCATGGTGGGTAATTCTTTCTCCAGCCCTTAAGTCATCAGCATTTTCAGTTTTTTGGCTCGTTGGTTGGTTAGTTTGTAACCCCACCCAGCAGTGCCCAGGCATTACTCCCAGCTCTGCACTGAGGGATCACTACTGGCAGTGCTCAGGGGACCATCTGGGATCCCATTAATGGAAACAATTTGACAAAACATCTCTTAGAATTTTTTAGAGTCTTTAAAACAAAGTTAAAAAGGGAGCGGACAGGGGCCTTAACCTGCCTTTCACACAACTCCACCCCAATCTTGGTTCACTGAACTGTCTCCTGGCAGCGGCAGCAGCATTCAATCAGGATCAATGTGGACATTTTGGCTCTGGCATAAAAAGATGCCACAGTGAGGTGACCCACACTGCAGTGAGAATCCATGTGCAATGACTCACAGTCTCTTGTGCCAATCATGACTAACTGGAGGCCAACTGGGAAGTCTCACCAAAATGTGCCTGTGCGTACGGAAAGGGAGGACCAGGCATGTGCAAAGCCAAAGCTCCCTCCCTTGTCCAAGGGTCACTGAAGAGCCCACCAGTCATTCTCTGCACAGTGGCCACCGGGGTGGAGAAATCGGATCAGGTTTCTGACCTGTGACTCGGCTACTAACCAGCCATCCTGACCAGGACATTTAGACAGAGTTCTCTCAACAGACCAGAACAGCATCCCTAAATCCCAGAAACCTAACTAACACAGGGGGAAATCTACTGACTGTTAATAGGTGACATCAACAATTTTGAGAACAGCAGAACAGCATGCGTATTTCCATTTGAATTTGAAAACACCACACCAGTAATACCCCTGCAAGAAACACTGGGCAGAGCACAGCTCTGAGGCCAATGCCCAGAGCCCCCACATGTGCTGAGCACAACCCCAACGGCTTTGCTGTCGGGGTGCAGAAGCTCAGATCCCCCACACAAGCCACTCCCAGTCGCACTGCAGCCAGCTATACGTGACCACGGCAACTGGGGAGGCAAACCTGGGTAAACACTGTAAGTCAAACAGGTGTGCAAGCACCAACCCAAAAAAGCGGGGTGGGAAGATCACCAGAGCCAGGTGGCGGCAACAGCCGTGGAGAGGACGTGGGGCGCAGAGAGGAGCATAAGTACACCGGGCGGTCCAAATCGCCACTGGATGCCTCCAGCTCTAATCACTTCATACCACCCATCAAGGCCATCGACTACTCTACTGTTGATCCACTATTCCATCAATGGTATAAGCCATTCCATCAATGGTAAGATAAGATAATGACTCTGAGACAAAAAGTAACAGCAACAAACCACCATACACGCTGCAAAACCAATGACCCCAATTAACTTCCCTGAATATGAACCACAGGGAAGTGAGACTGTATAGCAGGGGCTTTATGCGCTTAACGGGTAACGAATGATAACAGAAACAGCTGTCATGGGACGAGGGACAGCAGAGCGGGGAGGGCGCCTGCCTTGCGTGCTGCCAACCTAGGTTTGATCCCCACCATCCCATATGGTCCCCTGAGCACCACCAGGTGTCATTCCTGGCGCACACCAGGGGGAACCCCTGAGCATCGCCAGGTGAGACCAAAAAAACAAAAAAAAAATTGCTTTTATGAAATGAAAACCTACTATGGGTTCGAGTCACAACATCTGCTTACAAAAAAAGTAGAATAAAGTCAACTCTAATTTCCAGTTACCTGACTTTTTTTTTTTTTTGGGTCACACCTGGCAATGCTCAGGGGGTTACTCCTGGCTCTGCACTCAGTTATTACTCCTGGCGGTGCTCGAGGGACCATATGGGATGCCGGGGATCGAACCCGGGCCAGCACAGGCCCGCCAAGGCAAGGCAACGCCCTACCAGCTGGGCTATCGCTCTGGCCCCTACCTGACTTTTTATGTTGGCAGAACAAAGCCTATTATCATTTCTCACAAAGCCATCAGCAGAGGGGCCAGGGCGCAGAGCACCAGGCTGAGCACACCCTTTGGCGTGGGAGACTGAGATTCCCTTCCTGGCGCCTCGTGGTCCCCTAAGCACCACCAGGAGCAGGAGCAGCCGTGGGGAGCTGGAAGTAGCTCCCCAAGTACCATGTCTGCTCTCCTCCACCCCGCCCCAAAAGCAGCCTGGAATACCCTGAATTAGAGAGCGTACCTGCCTAAAACAGAAAACTAGTCCAATTGAATTTCTTTAAGTTCTTCAAGCTCTGGGATTCTATTAAACCAAAGAGGTATTTTTTCTACTTGCTTAAAACAAACCCCACAGAAAATTCATAGTTAAGCAAAAATGCAGGAAGAGTAAACAATTCCTACACCAAGCTTAAGAAAATAATGATATAAAGGATTCTTGAAACAATCAAGAATTCTTCCCAGGACTTAAAAAAGCAAAACCAACAGTGCGACACTCCAAACTCCTAGAAGAAATGCCAAGTAAGCATAAAGGGAAACCGCACACAGAGACACAGGGATCTGTTTGGCATTTCCATACAGCTGGCAGAAACTGCTAAGGGGCCTGAGAAGCCCCTTTCTGAAAGATTCTTCGATGAAAACACGTGGAGAAATCAACCGGTTTACCTCCAAGAGTCAGCTGGCCAGCCCACAGCCAAAGGGGTGCGGCCAACAGAGCTACTTAGTATTACAAGCAACTAAAAAAGCCTATTAACCAAAACAGCAGAGGGACAAAGATACGTCTGCAATGCACAATGAGCCACTCACAGGCGAAGGCTTAGAAAGTTTAACTTCTAAGTCCACACACAGACCTTTTAAATTTAAGTGCCATGACCTCCAAGTCGGGGACATCAAAATTAGCCAAATGACCTGCTATGGCTGTGAGTATGGGTACAACACAGGCAAGCATAGCGGACACACACCCGCAAACCAGTCAACACAAGCCACGGCCCTACAGCCCCTCACTGCGAGCTTTAAGACACCAACTAGAGTGGTCCAAGCGATAGCACAGTGGGTGGCGTGGTTGCCTTGCACACGGCCAACCTGGGTTCAACCCACGGCATCCCATATGGTCCCCAAGCACCAGCAGCAGTAATTTCTGAATGCAGAGCCAGGAATAACCCCTGAGCATCCCGGGTGTAACCCAAAAGAGCAAAAAAGAAATAAAAAGACCAAATAGAGGAGAGAGAGAGAGAGAGAGAGAGAGAGAGAGAGAGAGAGAGAGAAACTTTTTTTTTCCTTTTTTGGGTCACACCCAGCAATGCTCAGGGAATAACTCCCAGCACTGAACCCTGTTCGAACCACGTGCAAGGCGAACGCCCTACCCGCTGTGGTCCAGCCCCTCTTTCTTTTTTTTAATCAAATCACCATGAGATAGACAAAGCTGTTCATGATTGGGTTTCAGTCATAGAGTGTTCCAGCACCCATCCCTCCACCAGTGCACATTACCCGCACCAATGTCCCCAGTTTTCCCCCCCATCACCTCTCTCTCTCTCTCTCTCTCTCTCTCTCTCTCTCTCTCTCTCTCTCTCTCTCTCCTCCTCCCCCTCCCTCCTGTCTGCTCTGCCAGAGCCCCCCACCGGGAGAAGAGGTACTGAGAGGCCTTCCTGAGGTTCCCAGAGAGAGTTCCCACACCCAATGCACCACCACTGGCAATGACAGTGTTCCTGAAGGTGTCTGAGGTGCAACCCAGTGAGTTAGAGCACTGTGGGTGCCAAGAATCACAAAACTTTGTCCAACTTGCCAGTTCTTGCTTTTTAACCACACAATCCTGCTGGCCCCGTACCCCAGAAGCCAAGAAACAGTCGGTGAAAGCCATCAAGGAACAATCAAACTGATCCTGTTAGGAACAAGCTGGTCTGATTAGGGGGTAAGCACCCCCACATGCAGATTCTCGGATGGGGGAGGGGGCTAGGAGCTGAACAAAGATCTCTCATTTCAGCTTCTCCCTGAAATTACTATCCACCGGCCTCAGAAGTCTGTGGGGCCCTGAGCTGCAAAATTAAAAAGATGACGAAGAAGACACGGAAGGAGAGCTTCAGCTGTGAGTGTGACTGTTTGCAAGGCTCCCGGCCCACTGAAACATCTCAGGCAGCAATGCTAAGCCCGCAGCTGCTTCTCCACTGACACGCAACAGTCCCAGCTCAACAGGGAAGGCACGTCCAGACGCCCACTGACTTCCACGAAACAGCACCAAAGTCCACTCGACTGGGGACAAGTCACCCATCTCGGCAGCAAAGCCCTAACTTCAGTCTGAATAGGCCTGCTTTGGTGACCATTCTGGCAGATGGCAATTAATAGCCCCTCCTTCAAACAGCTGCCAACTTGCAGAGGAAAAAATTGCTCAAAATAAAGCAACTGGAAGAACTTCCCATGAGTCTCTGCTCCAAGAGCTCCAACTGCAGCAGTTGCTGGAGGCCACACTCCAGCCCCACGGGGCCCCAGAGCACATCTGCAGCTTCTCAGGTTCTGCTACTGCCGCTCTGCCCCCACTCCGGGGCCAGGGCTTCAAGTCCCACAGCTATAACGCCCGCCCAGCCCTCACCATAAATCATGCCTTGCTTGTGGTCTTTCCAATTAGGATCCAACTGAATCAATGCACACAGAAAGGAAAATAAACAGTGTGCCTCCTCTGAAACCACAGCCTGGAATAAAATACCCAATACTCACTGTAAAATCGCTGCTTCTCAGCAGAGAAGAAACCAAGGAACCAGCCCCCAGGAGGAAAAGCCCCACACCCCAAGTTGTTATCTTGGAACTCACGCTCTAAAACCCCAATTATTATCACTGAGCACGCCCCTGTGGAAGGCTGAACTTCAAAGGCTCAGTTTCCACTCCCGGGAAAAGAGGTTTTGAACCATTATCATTTGGCAAAATGCCGTCTACTTCCCAAGTGGTACTTATCATGCGTGCTGTGCTTTGAAATCTCAACTGAAATTTCTAGTCGCGTAAGAGCAGGACACATCAGAAGGAAGAGAACTTTCTGACTCCCATTTCTTCTTATTTCGTTTTTTGCTTGCTTTGTTTGGAGGCCACTCCTGGTGGTGCTCATTCAGTGCGTACTCCTCATAGAGTGATAGAGTGATAGCGATTACTCCTGATAGAGCTGGGGGTACGGAAGAGCTATCTGGGGTGCCGGGATGGACTAGGGTCAGCGTCCTGCCAGGCAAATGCCTGATCTGCCGTCCAGGCTCTCCAGCCCTCCTCTCTCTCATACCCTTCGGAACCTGCCCGACTCATTCAGAATCCACTGCAAAACGTGCTACCCACCTTTACGACACCTCCCGGCCAGGGCAAGGCACACAGCTCCAAGGGCTGGAGCACCTGCTCTGCATATGGATGACTGGGTTTCATCCAGGCACCAGAACGGTCCTCTGAGTACTGCCCAAACAGCAGCAGGGGCATCAGACACACACAAAAAAAAAACCCAGACTTGCTCTCAGCCCGGGGTCTCCTTGAACACGGATCTCACTTGCTTATTATCTGTTTCTTCGCTTGCTGACTTCCATTATGGAGAAGCCATGTTGTCTCGTGAACACACTTCCCCTCTTTCCTCTCATATCTTTGTTTCATTCCATAAAATTACCTTGCTTCACACACACACACACACACAAAAAAAAGAAAACTTAAAAAATTCCCTACTAAACTACCAAGGGCAGGGCCAGAGTAATTGTACAGCGGGTAGGGGCGTTTGCCTTACATGCAGCAGACCTGGGTTTGATTCCCGGCATCCCATATGGTCCCCAGGCACCGCCAGGAGTGGATCCCGAGTACAAAGCCAGGACTTATCCCTGAGCATCACTGGGTGGACCCAAAAAGCAAAAAAATAAAAATAAAAAGAAATAAACTACCAAAGGCAGTCTCAAGGCTATTGAACAGGCCAGGATGACACAGAAGCACGAATCAGGAGCTAAAAAGGGAAGAGAAGAAAGGCCAGAGAAAGAGAGATATCCTGTAAAATAGTGTCATAAATCTAGCTCCAAAGCTGAGATTTCAGAGAACCATACCAAGCTTCCTTGTTTTCAAGCAATCTGATGAATGATGGGAAAATATTATATGCATTTTGTGAGATGCTTCTGTTTGGTCTAATTTCTGAAGCCATGAAAACAAGCAGTATCTGACGAGATTCACCAGCTGAGATGGAGAGATTAAGGTCCATTACTGACCAACTGAGTCCAGTCCACGGGCGATAACACATACAAGCCACCACACTCCGGAGTGTGTCGGCTACACGGAGCCGGGAGCTGCCGCGGCTTCAGCGACCAGGACAGGGTAGTTTTAATTGCCTGTCTTGGGAGCTTCCTCTTTCTAACCACGCCACCACAAAGGCGCTGTTCACACACATGCACCCAATTAATATCTGAGCACAGGAAATGATCACACACACACACACACACACACACACACAAACACACACAACTTGGCAGTTAAATTTCACCCCAGCTTCTGTTTTCAAAGACCCTGTCTCCCCTTTAACCCTGATATCAATGCAAAAGATCAGGTAACAGTCTCAGATCCCAGAAGACCTAGTCTCCACCAAGGCTGGAAAGCAGACCCAAGCCAGACCCCCACCCCGGGGAATATCTGGAGAAGCAATTAAAGCCATCTGCAGGGCCCCGAAAGAGGAGCGGGCAGGAAGACAAAGCTGAATTCAACGAGAAAGAACGGCAGCTTCTGGCCTACCCCGGCCCGGGGCCGATCCTCTGCATCCCCAAGGATCCCTCCATCCCACACTCCAGGCAGGGGTGGAAGGGCAGACATTTGAACAATGTGTATCCAAAAGCATCTGTAATCAAAGCCATGAACATAATGCTTTGGAAAGCATCAGGGGCGAGTGCAAGGGCTGGGAGCAGACACGGGGGCCACCAGGAGGGACTCGACATAGCCAGTGATTCTCCAAGACAGACCCTGACAGTGAGAGACGATGAGCGGCGGAGGGGAGAGTTCGGCGCGGTAGAGACAGAGAGGTAGAGCACAGCAGGGAGGGCGTTTGCCTTGCATGCAGCCAACCCGGGTTCAATTCCCAACATCCCATATGGTCCTCCAAGCACAGCCAGGAGTTAATTCCTGAGTGCAGAGCCAGGAGCAACCCCTGGGCATCGCCAGGTGTGACTCCAAAAAGCAAGCAAACAAACAAAAAACTAAACCAAGACACAGAGAGGTATGAATGAGCATCAGGTGCAGTTGGTCCACTGGGGAAACTACAAGCCCAAACAAGAGTGAGGGAAAAGAGCAGAAAAGAGTTGAAGCTAGAAAGGTGAGCAATGGTCAGGCCGCAGGGGCTGTGTGTACGACAAAGGCAAACAGCGCTTTATCCTGAAGTCAAAGGCCGGCTATCAAATGACGTGATGCTCTTTTTAAGATGGCTGAGCACATTAGTGGTCTGGAAGGCGTTTTGAAGAGACTGAAAAAAGAGACCAAAGCATCCAGCTTAGTTACCATCAACCGAAAGGAGAGCAGAAAGTGCCCATCAACTTGATGCAAAACATTTAACCAACAATCTTACAAATTTTCACACCCAAAAATAGCATTTTCACTGTTCCTGAACCCCATGTACCACCCAGACGGCCAGCCCTATTACCCACACTTCTGGCAGGACTCTGACTGTTGGGCCGGAGCAACAGCACAACAGGGAGGGTGTTTGCCTTGCATGCAGCCAAGCCGGGTTCAATCCCCAGCATCCCATAGGGTCCCCAGAGCACTGCCAGGAGTAATTCCTAAGTGTAGAGCCAGGAGTAAGTCCTGAACAGTGCCAGGTGTGACCCAAAAAAGCCAGAAGAAAAAGAAAAGAACTGACATACAGCCAGGAATGCCCAATGGGCCCAGGCAGACACGGAAAGCTCAGTGCAGAGTGACATGTCCCCTCTGCCTCGCTAGCGACCACAATAACCAGGCCCAAGCCCTCCTCCAGCCTCAAGTGCCTGGGCTTAAAGGCACTACTGTCTCTCCAGGTTCCCAAGCCTGGCACCTAATGAACCAACAGCTCCGTGCTGTTAGCAGCTCTGTGCTGATCAGGCAGGGCGCAGGCACTCAAGGGAGCACTGCCCAGCAGGCAGGCAAGAAGACCAGACCCGAACACTCAGCCATGGGCTCCGTGGCAGGCTGCAGCTGACTCCCCAACAGCTTCTCAGGGAACGCATCAATTCTCCCAGTTCACAGATGTGTAAACAGCAGCTCAGAGATGTTACACATCTTGCGAAAGGTCATTCCGTTGGTATGTGGTAGAGCTGGGAGCCAAGGGGAAATATGAGGAAGCTTAAATCAGTGTTTCCAAACGCAGGCAACGCGGAGTGGGCACTGGAACAAAGGGAGAGAGGGGTAGGAGCGGGTGCAAGCTCAGGGCATTTGTGCATTTAAGAAGGTCTCTTTCCAGAGAGTGCTGAGGTATTTGTGGTAGGCCATAGACCTATGGTCTGAGCAGAGTGCCCCAAGCCATTTTCCACTAATCCATCCTTCAGCTATTCATATTGCCAACAAATATGACTTATACTAAGACTTTAAAGTATAACATTCTTAACACTCTTTTTAAAGCTTTGGGACCAGAGTGATAGCACAGCGGGGAGGGCATTTACTTTGCACATGGCCCACCCAAGTTTGATCCCGGCATCCCATATAGTCCCCTGAGCACTTCCAGAGTGATTCCTGAGTGCAGAGCCAAAAGTAACTCCTGAGCACTGCTGTGTGATCCAAAAGGCAAAAACTATATAATATTAATAAAATAAAAGTTCCCTATTTAAAACTGAGAAGCGGGCCTTGAGATATAGGACAGGGGTGAAGGGACCGGCCTTGCTTGCAGCCATTCCCAGACTGATCTCCAGGCACTGCCAAAGGTCCTCTGAGCAGAGCCAAAGGAAGTCAAAAATCAAGACAGAGTGTACAACATTCAGTCTTGGACAAAGACTTCACTCCAGTAAGTCCCAACTGAGGAAATACAACTAGAACCTCCATATGCTCCTTAGAAAGGTCACTCCTGAGCATTTGTGACCAATGACTGTACCGACTCAAACAATGAAAGCAACTTGGTTAAACTCTGAAGAAGTACATCAAATCCCCAAGACACTTTCCCCTCAGCGTCCCTAAGATAACACTTGAAAAACTCATAGCTGAGGTGCCTGGGAAACTGGAACACGCTGAGTACATGCCTAGTGTATTGGAAGCCCACGCCTAAGAATACCACTAGGCCCAACTCCGAAGAACACAGCTGGGAACAGACCCTGAGCAAGGCTGGGTGTGGCCCAAAAACAAAAGGCGAAAAGAAAAAAAAATAGTCAACACAGACTGCTCATCGACACTTTGCCTTTTTGCTGTTCAGAGCCGTGCTCAGGTACTACTCCCAACTCAGTGCTCAGGATTGCCTGGAGTGTGGGGAATCATGATACTGGGAATCAAAGCTGTGAGCTAGGACACTGGCGTGCTCTCTCTCTCTCTTTCTCTCTCTCTCTCTCTCTCCCTCCCTCTCTTCCCTGTCTGACTCTCTCCCCCCCACCCCATCTGACTCTCTCTCTCTCTCACTCATAAGGAGGTCACCCACCCAAATTACAGACACATGTTCATGATGCACATGGCAATTCTAATCCGATTTGCCCCAATCCTCGCTCAAGCAGCTTTGCAATACCCTCCTAACTAGATCAGCAGCAGCCAATGGGTTTATTCAAGCTCATCTGTGATGGATTAGATAATGAAACCTTATCCATGTAAGCTGCCTGCTTGCACTGGGACCGTAGGGGGAGAAGAAAAAGAAACCCAATACTCCTAAGGGCCACCTAAAACACCGAATGCACCCGCCACCCCTGCTCCATCTGTTTGCTAATGCTCCCATTACTGAATTTCCTTTCCATCATCTCTGTGGCTTTTCCCACCCACCTCTGAAGAAAGTGTATATGTGTCCATAATAGATGTTTAATCTGCTTCACACATGCCTATCATCCAAATACTCAGACACCTCCAGTCCCTAAAAAGATCATCTTTATTGTTCCTACAGTCATTCAAGACCGACATCAACTGACAGGCTGAGAGATACCCAATCAGAAATTCACTAGCAGCATTCTTGTTTACGTAGAAGAAAGAAATTCACTTTCTTTCTCTGCTGTGAATTTCTTCTCCTGCAGTCCTATAATCTTTAGGCCTGTCTACACCCGTCTGCTTTACATCAAAATGAAAGTTACCATCTCCAGTGAGCTCCTGTTGTGTTCACATGTCAGAATGACAGAGGGGTGAAAAATAAGGTCAAAAAAAAACACAGAAGAAGGGGCTGGGGAGACAAATTCAGGTTGAGCTCTGAGTCAGCTTAAAGACTAACTCTCAGGGGGCTGCAGTGATAGTCCAGCGGGGAGGGCATTTGCCTTGAACACAGCCAACCTGGGCTCCATTCGTGGCATCCCATATGGTCTCCTGAGCACTGCCAGGAGTAATTCCTGAGTGCAGAGCCAGGAGTAACCCCTGAGCATCGTCGGGTGTGACCAAAAATAAGACTAACTCTATTGTCAATTAGGAGTTTTCTACTCAAAAAATATTCCCAACTTGACATTCGTGGGATCCTTTGTGAGACTTAAATAAATAATTTAACCTAGCTTCCAGGTTCTCGCCCATCATTTTTGCCCCTCTGGTAAGTGGCCTGGACTGAACGTCCGCACCCCTCCAAATGAATATGCCATAACGAGGGAGCCCCCGGGAGAGGACTAGATCACGGCCTAAGGACCAGCCCCTCTGGAAGGGACAGCCCCTTGGAAGAGGTGGAAGAATGTATACACAGCCAACACCAAGAGACGGTCTACGGCAGAGCTCCCGTGGCAAAGCCCACCTACAAACCAGAGACGGCCCGAGCAGACACCAAATCAACAAACACCTTCATCTTGGACTTCCAGCCTCCAGAAGTGTGAGAAGTCATTTTCTGTTGTTTACCTCACCCAGCCTGTGGTATTTGTTCCGATGCCCAAGCAGGCTAAAACGAGTAGAAATTAAAAATCATTCCAAGGCCAGAGCATAGCACAGCGGATAGTGTTCATCTTGCACAGGACCAACCTGGGCTTCAATCCCCAACACCCTTTATGGTCCCCAAGCCCGCCAGGCATTAAGCCCTGAGCACTGCCAGGTGTGGCTCAAAGAACAAAAAGAAAAATCAATTATTCTAGAGGTCCCTGAAGTTTACTAAATTAGCTGAAAGGAAAGCAAATTGTTATAACTCTACTCAAACAGCGGCACCTTGTCGACTATCGGCCCCAAATAACCAAAGACAAGTTCGAAGAGATCCAACTATGTAGAAAGAAATCCAGGAACAAGCAAATGGAGAATCCACTTCCCCACATGTACAGCATCCACAGAGCAATTCCTGGCCACCTTCCCTTAGCCCAGGGAGAAATTTTCCATCTACCAGAACCAACCACCAGGATACACTGCTGACCCCACTCAGCTAAAAGCATCTATGTGAGAAATAGTTACTCAGGGTCGGAGAGACAGTACAGTGGGTAAGCCATCTGCCGGGCACTCAGCTGACCTGGGTTCATTTCCCGCACCTCAAATGGTCCACCGAGCCCAACTAGGAGTGACCACTGAGCACAGAGCCAGGATTAAGCCCTGAGCACTATTGGGTGTGCCCCCCAAAATTAAAACCAATAAAAAGGTAGTCTGCCATATTATAATCACATACCAACATTTCACTGCCATAAACATTTTGCTGGGAGATGTAAGTAATAATTAAGATGTACCTCGTCCTACATGACAGCAGCTAAATTCCTAGAAAGCAGCACCAAAAATATGAACTTTTGTTCACCAAATGGAATGGCTTACACTCATTAGAAAAGACAGAAAGAACTCACCCTCTGGGATGTTCGAGAAATCCTAGGTCTCATCTATATCAGACTCGCTTCGGGTAAAATGAACCTCTAGTACCTATGCAGATAATCCACATTTCCACCAGGTTGGAGTACAACACTTGCATATACCCTCTTTAACAACTAATTACATTTCTTTTTCTTTTTTAACCGCAGTTTAGGTAACACAACTCGATAATCTATGTGAACCTTTATGACTCTGATGGGCAGCCACCAACACGCCCAATTTCCTTCTGTTATTTCACTCTATTTCTTTTTCATTTTTTTGTTTCTTGAGTCGCACTCCAGCAGTGCTCAGGATGAGGTGCCCAGAATCAAACCTGGGTCAGCTACTGCAAGGCAAATGCCCTACCCCTGTACAATCTCTCCACTGATAATTCATTTAATTTCTTTTGTTTGGGGGCCACCTCCCTGTGCTCAGGGCTTAATCCTGGCTCAGCGCTTAGGGTTTACTCCTAACAGGCATGGAAGACCATATGGGATGCCAGGGATTGAATCCTGGTTGACTAAATTCAAACTTCAAGTTGAATTTGCCTCTTCCCACCTACTCAGTGATTCTGGGTTTTCTGTCTCCATACTATTTCCAGGGCTGTACAAGCTCCTCTCTCAGTCACACGGGGTTTCCAGTGGCTATCCTGGAAAGGACCGACCCTTTCTCTCTCTCTCTCTCTCCAGGGCTCCTTCTGAGATTCAGGATTCTAAGGTAAGGTCTCTGCTGCATTCTGGGAAGAAATGACTTCCTCCCAAAGCTTAATGGCTGTAACTCAACAGAGCTCAATATGGGACTCACAAATTGCAGCTGTAGCTTCATTTGGTAAATAGCCTTGAAAAGTGATCCCAGAAAATTATCTTCTTCTGTGAAAATGGGTCCTTTGGGGCTGGAGCAATAATCCAGTGGAGAGGGCGTTTGCCTTGCATGCAGCCAACCCAGGTTTGATCTCCAGTATCCCCTAAGATCCTGAGCATGGCCAGGGGTAATTTCTGAGTGCAGATCCAGGAGTAATCCCTAAGAATCACCGGGTATGATCCAAAAAAGCAAAAACATAAGTCACTATCACTATCACTATCCTCCCGTTGATCATCTATTTGCTAGAGAGGGCACCAGTAATATCTCCATATGTCCTGTCTCATGCTAGTAGAGCCCAAGGGCATCTATTCGCTCCAGGAACATAAAGAGCCTCAAGAGAAAAAGAAAATGGGTCCTTTTGACACTCAGAAGATTGGGGATATCATGAAGATATTCATACCCCTGAACTTCATGTTTTGTTTCCCCTATCCCTTACTATCTACAAAAAATAAATTCCAACTCTGAATGAATAGGCCATGAACACTTAACTATATACACCCCATACTATTTGGTATTATGCAGAATAAATACAAAGAAAACAGAACTCCAGTCTTCTAGCTACTAACAGTCTTACTACAGAAATAAGAGCAAAATTATAACTGGATGATACAGAGGATGGGTAAAAAAAGCAGGGCTAGAACAGACGAGAGGAGGGTCTCGCTGGTGTGAACTAAAGTGGGAAAAGACTTCCCAGATGGGGCCATCGCGACGGAAAAACTCATCATGTGTCGAGATCAAGGAAAGGGGGAAACATGTATTCAGACAAACCTGTATAAAGGTAGTCGGACAAGAACAGAGTGCTGGGGTAGGTAAAGCGACCAGCAGGATAACCTTTTCAGTGCCTGTACTGGATAATGCCCAGAGGAGAGGGAGAGGGAGGGGGTTGGGGAGAGAGGGAGAGAGAGAGAAGAGAGAGAGAGAGAGAGAGAGAGAGAGAGAGAGAGAGAGAGAGAGAGATGCCTGCCATAGAGGTAGGCTGCAGGGAGGGGGTGGGGGGAAACTGTGGACACTGGTGGTGGGAAATGCACGGGTGAAAGGACAGGCATTGGAACATTGTATGGCTAAACTTTGTAACTGTGTATCTCACAGTGTTTCAATAACATAGTTTTTTTTTAATTAAAAAAAAAAGACAAACCCATATACCAAAACTCAGCTCTCCAGGGCTTTGCCAGTGTCTCGGATGACAGGGCCTATGAGCACACACAGCCCAAGGGGCTGAAGACCCCCTAAGACAGCCAGCCCTGCCTCTGCTCCTCCGGCCCCAGCAACACTGGTTTCTAGTTCTCAGACACCACCAGGGCATTAAGCCTCAAGGCCTCTCTGCACCTGCAACTCGTTCCCCAGTATGGGCACGGCCCATGCCCTCCCTCACACCTCTGGCCACTTGACCAACACCATTCTGCTGCCTTCTTCCTGCTGGGTTTTTCTTCCCAGTGCTTACTACCGCCTAATAACAATCATTGGTTTCTTTCCTTTAGAACGGTCAATCCATAGAGGTGGGGTTTCCTTCTTGCTCAACTGCTCTAAACCCTAGGTTCTAAAACAGAGTCTAGCACATAGCAGTTGTTGGATAATCATTAAAAAGGATAACACTAAATTTCTGTTTTGTGTTAGGGCTGTGTCCAAGCAATGCTCAGGAGTTACTCCTGGCTCTGCAGGAATCACTCCTGGCAGTGCTCGGGGACCATATGGGATGCTGGGGATGAAACCCAAGTAGGCCCTGTGCAATGCAAGCACCCTAGCCACTGTGCTATCTCTCCAGCCAAACACTGAAAGTTTTATTATAACCAGTCTCAAGAACTAAAGGTACAGTGGCCTGAGCTTAAGTTTTCTCATTTCAAAAACACTCTTTCCCCTTTTCTCTCATTTATCCTCTGATTTCAGTTCTTCACTAAAGCCTTCCCTCACCATTTCAGGGAGGTTACACATCTCTTTCTTCTGATCTCAAAGGCACAAATCCCCTGCACACTTTGGCTTGAAATGATACAAAAAGATGCCTTGTGATATCTTTATTCCCATTTCCCTAACTCACACATGTATACAAAACCCTATAGGCAGCTACAAGCCCAACCACTTGGTTTCGCTTCTCACCCACCTGGTCTTCCCACAGAAATTAGAAACACCAACCACCTCTGGGAACTTGGCATATTTTGGGAATCTAACTTAGAAACCATGCTGTATATATCTTTGGCAAACAACTAGGAACACAAAGGTTCAAAAAAGAAGGGATTTTCCCAAAAAATTGCAGTCAGTTGAAGACAGTGGGACTATATCAATGTTAATTTAAAAATCAGTGTACCACAGGATGTTTGTTGGAGCCATAGCATGATAGCCCAGAAATAAATAATAAAGATCCACAAATAAACAGAATAAAAAAAGAAAAAGATTCTCCATAGGATAGTTCTAAGTTGCCATTTGTACCCAAAGGATCTACTCTAGTTCTTCCTCTGTGTACCCCCCCAAAGTCCCCATACACCACTCCACTTCCAAATGCCACTATCCTTAGCCAATTTAAAGGCAACAAGCAAATAATGGGCCCCAGGAGGAAAAGGAGGAGGCTAGGGGGGACAGGGAGGGAGACTCACTAATAATCATGACTGACAGGAACAGTAAGCGTGACAATGTACATAGCTCCAGGCAGAACACGCTCACCTGCACCACACCCCACGCCCCTCTTCGCCCTCCAATGTTACCCCCAGCTCCCTGAGTGCACCCCATATTCCTCCCTATCAGACCCAAGGAAGAATAAGCGCTCTTCTCTAAATCTGTCAGGGTTCTAATGGAGATCAAAAACAAGCCAAAGCCAAGAATTCAACTCCAAGAGCATGACTTCAACTCAAGTACCAGACTGGCCTCTGCAAAGAGCCGGAGCAGCCCACGGCAAACATGCCAGCCTGAAATACAGCGAACACAGGAAGCCGGGCAGAGGCCTGAAAAGCAGGGAGCTGAGCACAGGAAGTCTAGCACTGCAGAGATTTCCAAGAGTGGTGTAATGGAGAGAGCACAGGAATAGGAATTAGAAGACAGGCTTCTACTTCTAGTTTTTACTAAGTCTCACTGGATGGCTTTGGACACGTGACTGGCCTGCTCAGGGGCCTAGGATTCCCCAGTTATAAAACGGCAAAGATTTGGGAGTTGAATTCTCTCTCCTCCATATGCGGGTACTATTGACTTTCCTACACACGCCAACTATTTTGCATCGAAATTTTACCGAGCTCTCCAAGTTTGCTGGGAGGGCCAGAGCAATAGTACAGTGGGGAGGGCTGCACGCAGCAGACCTGGGTTGGATCCCCAGCATCCCATAGGGTCTCCAGAGTACCACCAGGGATAATTCCTGAGTGCAGAGCCAGGGAGGAACCCCTGAGCATCGTGGGGTGTGACCCAAAAAAAGAAAAGAAAACCCCTGGGAAATGTCATCTCCGTCTTTTCTATCTCCAACATTCTGATTTTAAGTCTTAAGTGCAGGGAGGTGAGTCCCGCCATTTCACAGCAAGTAATTTCTCCACAGAGGGCAAACCTTAAAAATAAAAAAAAATAATAATAATAAACTCTGCAAAGCTGTCACTGGTCTTCCTCACGAACAAAGTCCGCTGACATCAGAGCTCGCATTTCCCAAGAGCCTACCTAGTAATCAAGCAGCTCATCCTTCCATCCGCAGCTCAGAACCAGCCCTCCAGAAACCTTATAAATTTCCTTTTACACGCCAGACAATGAAGGGCTATTGGGGCCCTAACTGCGGAGGATGTAACTGACGAAGTGGTGGCGGGCCGGTCGCGGGTCTCTCTCCCGCCTCCTCAGCCTCCTCCCAAACTTAATACCCCAGCACCGGCTTGCCGCCCCCCCCCCCCCCCCCACCCAGTCGCAGCCACCAAACTCGGTCCTTCGCACCCTCCTTGTGTAACTGATTGAACCCACAGTCTGGCCACATCCCCTTTGAGCTCTCGAAGAGTTTCGCAGCTCTGCACTCCCCTGCTTTCCACGCTGCTCCCTTTCCCCACCCCAGTGGGAAGGAAAGTGCTTGCCCCCGCCACAAAAGAACTCCTCCTGCTGCTCCTGCTCCTCGGGCGGGGTCCCCTCGACTCATTGCAGGGTCTGTGCGTAACAGACCCAGGTTCTGGCGGCTTCCCACGCCACCCCTGGGCACCGGGGAAAGGTTGGAAGAAACAGAACCCTTCTCAACCCTATGGTGCGATTCCCGCACCCCCCACCCCCCCAAACCCATCCACGCGTTTGGTGCCCTCTGGAATGCCGACCCGACACCCCCAACACACACACACACGCGCGCGCGCACACACACACACACACACACACACACGCACACTCTCGCAGGGTCTGCCTGCATCCTTCCCCTCGAGCCGGGGCGCGCCCCACCTTCCAACCAGGCCCAGCCAGGCCCCCATCAGGACCCCCCAACCCGGGCCGCCCCTTCCCGGGCCCGCGATGCCTCGTCCCGCGCGGTCACCTGCATCCCGCCGCCGTCGGCCGCCGCCTCCTCGGTGCGCGGCCGCTTGCTCAGGCCGGGCTCGGCTCCGTCTCCTCCCGCTCCGGGCACCGGCGGCTCCAGCTCCGACTCCCGCTTCATCCCCGGGCAGCGGCGCCGGGCCTGAGCTGTGGCGGCTGCTGCGGCTGGGCGCCTTCCGCCATCCGCCCGCGCCCCCTTCGCCTCCGGGAGCCGGGCGACCCGCGACAGGCCACCTCCCCCTGGGCCTCGGCCCCGACTGTCGCGACAGGCGGGCGCGCGCCGGTCCCTCCCCCTGCCCCCCCC
Organism: Cryptotis parvus; assembly: GCA_021461705.1. Taxonomy (NCBI): domain Eukaryota; kingdom Metazoa; phylum Chordata; class Mammalia; order Eulipotyphla; family Soricidae; genus Cryptotis; species Cryptotis parvus. Next base: position 88,643 of record JAJIBD010008015.1, read on the forward strand.
CGCGTGCGTGCGTGCGGCGCGCGCGCGGGGGCCCGGCGCCCCTCGGCGGTGGCTGCGCGTTGCCCGCCGGCCTGACGCCCCCCACCCCCCGGCTGGCGGCCTCGCGCGGGCGGCTCGCGACGGGCAGGCACTGGCTCGCGGCCCCCCACGCGCGCCCGCGACGCCTGGGCCCGGCCCGCCGCGCGCCCCGCCTCACGCACTCACGGACTCGCCCGCGGCCCGGCGCTCGCTCCCTCACACTGGCCCTCGCCACACTCCTGGCCGGCCGCGGGAGGAAGGGGGGCGGTCCGGACTCCCCGGCGTGGGGAGGGGTGTTTATTTGAGGGGAGGTGGGGCTCGAGCCGCAACGAACTGACTGGCCGGGATCGACCGACCCGCCACAGTGGCAGTCCCGGGAAGGCGGGGAGAGAGAATGAAGAAGGGGAGGGACCCGGATCGCCGACTCCAGCCCGCGCGGCCCGTGGTGTGAGGGGGGCGGCGGTGGCGGCGACCGAGCCCGCGGGGGTGGGCGTGGCCAGCGCCCCTCGGCAATCTCCGCCGCCTCCGCTCCGGCCGCCCGACGGAGGCCGGGGAAGCGCTCGAGGACGTTCGGGAATCTCCGTGCGGGAGGCTTGGCGCGGCGGCCGCGGCCGAGGGGGCGGGGTCTGCCCGTTTGGGGCGTGGCCTCCTATTGGAGCAGGCGGAGCTTGAGGGGCACCTCCCGCTGGTTGGACGGACCGCAGAGTTGTGTCCGGGGCTTCACTCCATCTGGCTGCGCTGGACCTGAGGGAGGGAGGGGCTTCTGTAGGAGCGGGTTTGCTCGCGCTCTCGCTCCCTCTCTCTGTCCTCCCTTCTCTCCCTCTCTCTTTCCCTTCCCTCTTTCCTTCCTCCCTTCTCTCCCTCCTCTGTCTCCCCCTCTCTCTCACCCTCTGTCTCCCCCCTCTCTCTCTCCCTCCCCTCTCTCTTACCCTCCTCTCTCTTTTCTCTCCTCTCTCACCCTCCCTGACCTTTCTCTCCTTTGCCTGCTCCCTCTCCCAATAAAGAAAGGGCAAAGGAAAGGGCTGGGGAGGTGGATGGTCCAGGAATGAAACCGCACCCTGCTGTCCCTCTTCCAAAAACTGGTACTGTCATCATCATCACGCTGGTCCTATTATTCTGGTCATCTTCATAATAACGAATTGTTAGAGCTTCACGGTTTGCCCACATCATTTTCAGACCTGTTTCTAACTAAGCAGACGGTGCACGCAAAATAGATGGTCATAATCTCCGTTTCACCATGATTAGCCTGAACCTGGCTACTTTGTGCAACTCAAAAGTGTCCCTCCCATCCTTGGGGCCAGGAGGGACAGCACGGGAAGGCGTTTGCCTTGCACGCGCCCACCCGGGTTCCATTTCCGGCATCCCATATGGTCCTTCGAGCACTGCCAGGACCCAAAAAAGCAAAAAGAAAAAGAAAAAAGGTGTCCCGTCTAGCTCTCCAGACATGAGACCCTGTTTCCTCTCTCTGTTCCTTGCTGCTTTATTGCTTATCCACGCCTTGCAGTTGAAGACGCTTATGCAATAGCTTCTCTCTCCTACCACACTTTAAGGACCAAAGCGCACCTCCTTTCTCTTGGCCACAGGGAGAGTGGCGTTGCACGAACAACCTGGATTCTGCTAACTAGCTTAAACAAATGACCTCATGTCTTTGGCCCTCTCTCCATCATTTGTTAAATGAGATGTCTAGCTCAGTGGTTGGCAGCCAGGGTGATTATAACCCGTCCCCTTTCCCCCAGAATATTTGTCAACATCTGGAGACATTTTCAGTTGTTTCGACTGGTGGGGAAGAGCCCTCTGGGATCTAGTGGCAGAATCCAGGAATGTGGTTGAGCCTCCAACAAAGAATGGAACAGCCATCCCCACAACCGTTCTCCCAGCCCAACTGTCAATAACGGGAATGTTGTGCAAACCTGGGTCAGATCATGTCTAAGGTCATATTTGTGTCTATAATTTGGTCTTTGAACTTTGGTTTCACCTGGCTAGTGCTGGAACAAAATAATGGCCAAAAAAAAACCTTCCTTTGGGGTCTGACCGAGCAGGGCTTGACTCTGGCTTTTGCACCGACTCCAACTGCCTTGGGGATACTTAAGAATCTCTGTCTGGAAAGGGTCTAGTCCACAGACTCTCTAAAAGGGAGATCTAAAGATTGTCCTGAAGATCTTTTTTTTTTTTTTCCTTCTGAGTCACACCCGGCAATACTCAGGGGTTACTCCCAGCCCTACACTCAGAAATTACTCTTTACAGTGCTCTGGAGATCATATGGGATGCCAGGGATTGAACCCGGTGAGCCTTGTATAAGGAAAATGCCTCCCTGATGCACTCTCACACAGGACCATACCTTAGAACAGTTCCTGATATATTCTCCAGCAGTGCAGAGCCAGAAGTAACACTGTGTGGTCCCAAAACAAAAACAAATAGCCCAAACAAAATAGAAGTAGTATTTGCTTAGTGATGGCAAGCTCTGTTTGGGGGGCAGGAAACTGAGGCTGGCTGCTCTTGGTACTAAGCTGGGAGTCCAAGGCCTGCAAACTTGTTCCAGAGCTGGTTTACAGGGTTCTGAACCAAATCGGGCCCAGTCAGCAGTACTCCACAACAGATGGGATTTGGTCCTTTCCAGCCAAGCTTAATGACTTTGAAGCAAAATCAGAAAGTTTTCTGGTGGCCTATGAAACTATTAAACTGGTTTAGTTTAATCTGATTTGATGGGAGTTGCTAGGGTTTTTTGGGGGTCTGGTTTATTGTTTTATTTTTTTGTTTTTGGGCCACACCCAGCGATGATCAGGGGTTACTCATAGTTCCACATTCAGGAATTATTCCTGGTGCTGCTCAGGGGACCAGATGAGATGCTGGGGATGGAAACCCAGTCTGCTGCTTGTAAAGCAAACATCCGATCACTCCAGCCCTGTTGTTTTGTTTGGGGGCCCTCGTATACTATCTCCTAGGGCCTGGATGAGATGGTTCCCCTGGTGAGAGCATCTGCTTAGCTTTGACAAGGTTTAGTGATGGTAAGCTCTGAGTTTAAACCCTAAATTAAACCCCTGAGTTTAATTCTCTGTGCCACCTGACCGTCTGTGTACCACTGGGAATAAACCCCATTCTTTAAAAAATGGCAAAAATAGGGTTGGAGCAACAGTACTGCAGGTTGCGTGATTTGCTTTTCACGCAGCCCACCTGCGTTCAATCCTCGTCATCCCATATGATCCCCAAGCACTGCCAGGAGTAATACCTGAGTGCAGAGCCAGGAGGAACCCTGAGCATGGCTGGTCATGACCCAAAAAAGAAAAAATAATGAGGGGCTGGTGTGATAGTCCAGCAAGTAGGGCATTTCCTTTGCATGTGGCCAGACCTGGGTTCGATCTCCAGCATCTCATGTTCCACTGAGTACTGCCAGGAGTAATTTCTGAGTGCATGGGGCCGGAGCAATAGTCCAGCGGGTAGGGCATTTGCTTTGCACGTGGCCAGCCCATGCTGGCCCGGGTTTGATCCCCGGCATCCCATATGCTCAAGTAAATTAGATAGATACCCCCGAGCACAGCCAGGAATGATTCCTGAGTGCAGAGTCAGGAGAAACCCCTGAGCATTGCGGGTGTGACCCAAAAAGCAAAAAATGAAAGAAAGAAAGAAAGAAAGAAAGAAAGAAAGAAAGAAAGAAAGAAAGAAAGAAAGAGAGAGAGAGAGAGAGAGAGAGGGAGGGAGGGAGGGAGGGAGGGAGGGGAGGGAGGGAGGGGAGGGAGGGAGGGGAGGGAGGGAGGAGGGAAAGAAAGAAGAAAGAAAGAAAGAAAGAAAGAAAGAAAGAAAGAAGAAAGAAAGAAAGAAAGAAAGAAAGAAAGAAAGAAAAGAAAGAAAGAAAGAAAGAAAGAAAGAAAGAAAGAAAGAAAAAGAAAGAAAGAAAGAAAGAAAGAAAGAAAGAAAGAAAGAGAGATTGAGAGAGAAAAGGAAAGAAGGAAGGAAGGAAGGAAGGGAGGGAGGGAGGGAGGGAGGGAAGGAGGGAGGGGAGAGAGGGAGGGAGGGAGGAAGGGAGGGAGGGGGGAGGGAGGGAGGAAGGAAGGAAGGAAGGAAGGAAGGAAGGAAGGAAGGAAGGAAGGAAGGAAGGAAGGAAGGAAGGAAGGAAGGAAGGAAGGAAAGGAAGGAAGGAAGGAAGGAAGGAAGGAAGGAAGGAAGGGAAAGGAAGGAAGGAAGGGAAGGAAAGGAAGGAAGGAAGGAAGGAAGGAAGGGAAGGAAGGAAGGAAGGGAAGGAAGGAAGGAAGGAAGGAAGGAAGGAAGGAAGGAAGGAAAAGAATTCTCCTCTTCCTACCTTGCCAACAAATATCCTGGAAGCCCGGTTCTTTCTGAGTGGTTCCATAACCTTGTAAGAAACAAGATTTGGGCTCAGGGCTGCTAATGACTCTAAATGCTGTCATGTGAGTAGCGCATATCCCTAAGAAATACAGTCATGTGGTATCAGAGTATCTCAATGACCAGGAAGTGCAAAGAGAAATTGGAAGCTGCCTGTAAATAAGCTTTAAGCCTGGAGGGAGAGAGAGAGCAGGGCCTATAAATAGCAGGAGGGCAGCTGTGCCTGCCGCAGCGCAGAGCTGGGATCTTTTCTGTCCTATATTGTTGCAGCTACCTGCTCCGGAACTGGCTCTCAAACAACCTAGAGGAAAAGGACAATTAGACATGATTCTCCTAGAAACAGAAATGACTAATGTCCTCACATTTGTTTATTCACTCTTTCAATAGACCCTGGGCAAATGTCTGGGATTACAAAATAAATAAAAGTTGTTCCTGATATCTAGGAGATTATGGTCTAGGAGAGATGGGCTGAAAGAAAAAGACCAGGGGCCCGGGAGGTTGGTCAAAGGATGGGAGCCATGCTTGGCCAGCAAGAGGTCCAGGTCTAATTCCGGGCATTGACTGGTCCCCAAACACTACAGGAAGTGATGCCGGAGCCCCAAGCCAGAGTTGTTTTCGAACTTGGCCAGATGTAGACCTTAAACAAAAACAAAATCAGACAATCGTATGAGAAATAGGAACTTCTCTCAGTTGTCAAGAACACAAGCCGGTGTTACTTAGTGCGCACGCTTTGGCCATTATACACCTTGGCTTGAAGATCTCTAAGACCCAGTTTCTTCACTGATATGACAAGTAAGGCACTCTCCTCTAATAGTTCCAAACCTCACCTCCCTTCTCATCCATTATTTTTGTTTGCATTTTGCTTTTTCTTTTTTGGGTCACACCTGGCAATGCTCAGGGGTTACTTCTGGCTCTGAACGCAGGAATTACTCCTGGTGGTGCTTTGGGGACCATATAGGATCCCAGGGATTGAACCCAGGTCAGCTGCATGCAAGGCAAATGCCCTACCCACTGCACTATCACTCTGGCCCCTCCTCCATTATTTCTTAGATGCAGAACCCCAATTGTGGACAGCAGTCTGCCCCAGGTGGTATGGTGTTGAAATATTGAATACCTGAATACACCCCCAAAAATATATTTATATATCACTTGTATCACTTGTCTTCCCGTTGTTCATAGATTTGTTCAAGTGGGCATCAGTAACATCTCCATATGTCCTGTCACATGCTAGTATAGCCCAAGGGCATCTGCTCGCACCAGGAACAGAGCCTCAAACCATTCCATCAGATCATGGGAATAAGGTCTATAATTGTTACTGGTTTTTGGCATATCAAATATGACACAGGTATATATATTGAATACCTGAACAACTTTGTTCACAGAACATCATAGTGTTTAAATAAAGTTTTTTAAAAAAAAATAATAAAAAGGGGCCAGAGCAATAGCACAGTGTGTAGGACTTTTGCCTTGCATGCTGCTATCTGGGTTCAATCCCTGGCATCCCATATGGGCCCCTGAGCAAAGCCAGGAGTAATTCCTGAGTATAGAGCCAGGAGTAACCCCTGAACATCACCTGGTACAACCCCCCAACCTAAATAAATAAATAGATAGACAGACAGACAGATAGCCAGACAGATAGATAGACAGACAGATAGACAGACAGACAGACAGACGGACAGACAGACAGACAGACAGACAGACAGACAGACAGATAGATAGATAGATAGATACAGAGAGAGATAGAGATAGATAGATAGATAGATAGATAGATAGATAGATAGATAGATAGATAGATAGATAGATAGATAGATAGATAGATAGATAGATAGATAGATAAAAATAAAAAATAATTTAAAAAAAGTCTGCCTCATTGTAAAAAAAAAAAAGAAAAAAAAGAGTCCTCGGATTCCTTGGGCAACATAAGGTGCTCCTGGAACTATCCTTGTCAGCAAGATGAAGGTGCAGAAATTGCTTTCCTGCCTCACTAGTAAGATAAAGCCACAAGAAAGAAAGAGAGCATCGCAAGGCTCTCTAGTCTTCATCTTTCGCCTCCCCCTTCCTGCAGCCCAGACCACAGATTGGAAAAACATGATGATCGTCTTGTCTCCACAGTAACCGAAGTTACATGCTCAGCGCGTATCAGGAAGCCAGCCCTGGCCTGTCTACTATTCTCTGATTGTTTATTTGGAAAAGAAATAGGTTTCCATTTGGTGAGGGCACTGCGGACACGTTTCTACGTGCAGCCAAACTCAACTCCTGCCTGATAGGATCTGTAAACTGAGGGTAATAATAATAATACCTTCCCCTGGGCTTCTTGCAAGTATTAAATAATACATGTAAGGCGCTTAGCCTGACACCTGGCACTGTAGACGCACTCAGGAAATGGTAAGGTAACCCCTTAACTCCCTGCTGCTCCGTTATCCTCATCACAGTGATTATTCTTGTGCCTAAAGCTACAGGAACTGTGAGGGGAGAAGCAACTCCTCCTGCCTGGGAGAGACAGGAGAAGCTTGCCCGAGAATGTTTGGTTGATCTGGATGGAGGCGGCACCCAGGATATGGTTTCTGATTAGAGGTGAGTAAATTCATGCCTGCCTGCAAGGGCAGAGAAGCAGTTTAGCACTGTTGACCAGGAGGGAAAACGCTCTGGGTTGATGGTGGATGAGGCCGAAAAGCTCTGGGTTTGGCTTCAGACATCAAACCTTTGTTTCAGTTGTGGTTCTTTGTTTTGTGGGGGCAGAGAAGGGCTCCCCAGCAGCATTTGGGGCCCTGGGAGATACTCCCAGTTATACTCAGCTGCTGCTACTGGCTTTCCCTGTGCTCAGTCGCTCACGAGGTGCCTGGGAGGGATGGCGGGTTCTAGGCCTGGCCCGGCACCCCAGCAGAGCCTCACGCAACAAGCCAGAGGACCCCACTCCATGAGGGCCCTGATTTTCCATATCTGGACTTCCCCCTTGTCAGAACTCCACCCAGCAGACCAGCCTATCACAGCCTGGATCATCGAGATCCACCCCGCAGCAGTCTTTTTTTTAAATCCGGCCCAGGTATGCTGATCCTAGACTCACAGACATGGGGCAGAGCTGCTACCGCTCTCCCTGTGCCTCAGCCGCTCACGAGGTGTCCAGGAGGGATGGCGGGTTCTAGCCCTGGCCCGCCACCCCAGCAGAGCCTCACAACAAGCCAGACACCCCCCCACTCCATGAGGGCCTCCATTTTCCACATCCAGACTTCCCCCTTGTCAGAACTCCACCTAGCAGACCAGCCTATCACAGCCCGGCTTGCGTGGCCGCAAGCGGCCGTGCTGTTCATCAATAAATGCTGGGTTTAGAGATGACTACAAGAGTATGCTACTGCATGGCAGAGCCTAGCAAGCTACCTGTGTTGTATTTGATATGCCAAATATCAGTAACAATTATAGACCTCATTCCCATGACCTGATGGAATGGTTTGAGGCTCTTTATGTTCCTGGAGCAAGCAGGTGCCCTTGGGCTCTACTTGCATGAGACAGGACATATGGAGATATTACTGGTGCCCTCTCGAGCTAATCGATGATGAGCGGGAAGACAGTGATACAGTGACAGTCAGCTAACCCGACCCACTGTTCTGTGCTAGGACCCAGGGCGCTGTACTGCCATGCTACTTGGGTGCTATGGAGCCAGGGACCACCAGAGCTACCCCACAGCTGTTTGGGGACCCTAGGGGCTGCACCCAAGGCTTGTTCAGGGCCTTCAGGCTGCACCCAGTGATGCTTGTTGTGGGGGTGAGTAGCATTTGGTGCTGGGGTTGACACCTGAGGATTGGCTGTGGTTAGTCATATCTACCCCACCCCAGCTGTGGTCCTTAGACTGAGATGAGAAGTGAACAGTGCCTGAGCACCGAGCATCAGGGTGACTGAGGGCCTCTAGAAGGCAGCAGGAAAAATTCAGGCAAACATTTGTATTGTTTTCTGTTTTTTTGTTTGTTTGTTTGTTTTTTCTTTTAGGGTCATACCCAGTGATGCTCAGGGGTTACTCCTGTCTCTGCACTCAGGAATTACTCCTGGTGGTGCTTGGGGACCCTATGGAATGCCGGGGATTAAACCCAGCATGGCCGCGTTCAAGACAAACATCCTCCTTGATGTACTATTGCTATTGTTAACCTGCAGGAGACCCAAATCCAATTCCTGATTGGACCACCAGGTCCTAACAAACTGGTGATAGCAATCTCTGTGTTTATAAATTCTCTTGGAACACAAGCAATTTCCTAATCCCTCACTGAATTTTCTGTGGCCTTAGCACCAGCCCTTTCTCCCATCCTACTGCTCTCTAGAACAGAGATGGGGATCCCAGGATGGGCAGAGTCAGGGACCCCAGAATGCCCTGTACTAGAGAGCACTTCCAAATAAGAGTCAAATGCCACACCCCACCTTAGTCTTTCCCCCAAATTTATCATCTCTCTAACCACAAAGAGGGCTGAGGAGATCTAAATAAAAAAGTGCATTTTCTACTTCAAAGCTTTCTCTAGTCCTGCAAGAAAGATGAAAACACCCTTTGCAGTTCATGGAGGTGAGGAGTAGGGAGCCTCTCTAGCCATATTGGAAAGTGGAGGGCTGGAGGAGAAACAGCTGACCTGCAAAGCCTGTGAAAGCGGAGTCACAAAGGAGTTCACAGGGGACACTTAGCCCCATGGGGCAGGAAAGACAGTCCCTGTCACCAGCCCCGCCGTTGTCTGGGCCCTCAGTTCCCTACATCCCTTCCATGCGGACTCACTGAACCTGGGTTTCTCCTCTAAGCCAGAACCTGGCCAACCCTTTGCACCTCATAGGGTGTGTACTTCTGCAAAGGATGATGCAGGACATTGAACTGAGCTGCCACTGGCCTCACCTAGCACTCTCCCTCCAGCGCCCCTGCAGAGTTTACCGCCTCTGTTGGCTGAGTGGGGACAGCATTACATTTTTTCTCCATTTTCTCTGTCCAGTCTCATGTGATTCTCTCTCTCTCTCTCTCTCTCTCTCTCTCTCTCTCTCTCTCTCTCTCTCACACACACACACACACACACACAGAAAGATGGTGTTTATGGCAAACGGAAAGAGTCCATGGAGTAAGGTTTTTGCCTTGCATGTGGCTACCCCAAATTTGAATCTTGGGCCCCACATATGGTTCCCCTGCCCACGACAGCAGGGAATTGCAGGGAAGGGTCAGGCAGCAGCCACTGAGCCCCTCCAACATGCCAGCCTGGCCGCTGATGCCTCCAAAGCAGCATAAAGCAGCTAGTATCAATCTCATGTTATTAATTGGGAGGGGAATGGGGGGAGCTAGGACCACACTCAGCTGTGCTTTGAGGCTACTCCAGACTCTGCTCTCGTATCCCATCTAGAGATGCTCAAGGGGCCATATGAGGGGGCCAGAGAGATAGTACAGTGGGTAGGGCACTTGCCTTGAACATACTTGACTTGGGTTCAATCTCTGCCATCCCATATGGTCCTCTGAGCCCTGTCAGGTGTGATCCCTGACCACAGAGAGAAGGGTGAGAGCTAAAGTTTCTCCTTATTTGTTTGGCATATTACCTGGCATACTGAGATGCTTAAGAAATCATCATGGGGCCAGAATGATAGCACAGCGGGGAGGGTGTTTGCCTTGCAAGCGGCCAACCCAGGTTCAATCTCCAGCATCCCATATGGTCCCCTGAGCACCACCAGGAGTAATTCCTGAGTGCAGAGCCAGGAGTAACCCTGAGCATAGCCGGATGTGGCCCAAAAAGCAAAATAAAAATAAGTTAAAATAGCGGTGCACACACACCAACTTCCTGTTCTTTGCACTTTTGCTTTCTTCCCGTTTGTTATTGATAGGAAGATACCAAATGAAGCTGAGCATGGAAAATGCTACGGAGAGAGGCAAGCATAAGCCAGGAAGTTGGGAAAAGCCACGCCATGCCTAAGAGTTGGAATCCGGCAGTCTTGGCGGGGAGGGGCAGCCTTAGATTCTCCATAAATAGCACCTATCTTTCCCATTGAGTTCGGAACCGACTTAGAGAGGGACCAAAGAGACAAAGAAAGGAAATCAAAAGGTTTGGTTTATTACTGATAAATACTAGCTTTGAGCACACAGCCAGATAGATGTGCTATGAGCTTGCGTTTGAGTCTGACAGATTCAACCCAGGCCCCTAATGTGGCTGGCAAAATCAGTCCTTATCTGTGGCGGAAAGCTGGCCAGAACCCGCCCCTCCCCTCCCCCCCTGAGTCTAGCAAATATGAAGGAGCAAGTACAGAGCTGAGCTCAGCCTTGTCCAATCTCTATTTCAGTCAGATAAATCATAACTGCTCTGTATCAGTCTATGCTGGTTAAGGCATGTGTCAGGGACAGACAGGGCCTAAGCCTCGGGCCTTAACAATCACTGAGTTTTCTCCTTCATCTCTCTGTGGTGGTTGGCTGTATGTCCTCCTCTCTCAGCCTGATAGGGGTGGTTCTTATTTTGGTCATTACTGGTTTGTAGGAAAGCAAGGAAAGGGTAGATCACGTGACAGAAGGAGCACATAGGGATTCTCTCATCCCATTGGTCAAAGCAAGTCACACAGTCAAGCCTGTCCTCTGAGCCTAGGAATGTTCAAGCCTCCTGAATGGAGGATCAGTGAATACAGAGAGAGACAGACAGGCAGATCCATATAGAATTCGTGTGTGTAGATATATAACATTATAAATATTATCATCTTATATGCTA
>JAJIBD010008016.1:0-95918 GCA_021461705.1 Cryptotis parvus
TTATCTATCTATCATCTATCTATCTATCTATCTATCTATCTATCTATCTATCTAATCTAGCTATCTAATCTATCCATCTAATTTAGCACAAACAAGATACATTAATATATTTCAGTCCCTATATCTACGCTTGTACTGTCTGTACTTGATCAATAACACTGAACAAAAGATTGATCTTCACATTGCCTCTTTAGGAAAAATTACAAAATTATTCTCACTATTTGACATAAAATAGATTATTCACCCAAAGACTAAAATACTAAATATTATAGAAATGTTCCACATAGAAACTGACAAATACATTATTTTTTCTAGATTTTGTGACATTGCTGTTGAGTAGCTGCTTTTATTTATTTATATTTTATAAATGTACTTATATACTATAAATATAGCGATATAAATATATTATATAAATCTGTTATCTATAATATAAATATATTTATAGTTTATAAATATATAATATATTTATATAAATTATATTTACATGTAAACATATATTTTATAAAAATATAATTTTAAAATTTTATTTTAAAATTTTATTATATTGCCCTGAGCTAGCCAGTCACAGAGGTGTTCATGATTGTGTTTCATTCATACAGTGTTCCAGCACCAATCCCTCCACCAGTGCACATTTCCCACCACCAATGTCCCCTGTCTGCCCCTCCCCCCCACACACACACAGTGCCTGACTCTACAGCAGACACTTTTCTTCTTCTCTCTCTCTCTCTTTCTCTTCTTTCACACATTGTGGTTTTACATACATTCCACCCAGGGGTTATTCTACATATACTTTACCTACTTTCAATACTTAGTTCTAGTACTGAATAGCTTTCTTAAACTTAGATTTTTGATGTGATTTCTAATATATATCACTTGATCACTTGATCACTTGAATCCCATTATTCATCGATTTGCTGGAGCGGGTGCCAGTAACATTTCCATTGGACTCTATCAGGTGCCAATGTAGCCCAATGGCATCTGGTTGATTCAGGAATATGAAAAGCCTCAAACCGTTCCTTCAGGTTCTTGACAAGAAAGTCTGACCATCTTGTAGGTGGGCGGCCACGTGATCTTTTGACATCCTGTGGGATCCAGTCGGTAACGGCTCTAGTCCAGCGGTCATCTCCAAATCGTGTTACATGTTCAGCCCATCTGATTTTTGATGCCTTGGCAAACGAGACAGCCGTCCCTGATTCTGGAATAGCGACAGAGGTCAGAACTCCGATTCCTTCTCTCACTTGAGTGAGACATGGTATTCCAAGCATAGCTCTTTTGATTCCTCTCTGGGAGACCCGAATAGCATTCTCATCCTGCTTTCCTAGGGCCCAGATCTCTGAGGCGTATGTTAATGGAGGGAGAACAGTGGAGTCAAAGAGATGTGCCCGGAGCCGGAGGTTCTTTGTCCTTTTAGCTATTTCTTCAATGCCTCTGAATGCATTCCATGCCGCTCTTCTTCCTCCCTGCGCAGCTCAGGTTTTAGGTCGTTCATCATGTTGATTTCTCTACCTAGGTACACATAATTGCTGCATTCAGAGATGTTTGTTCCATTGAGAGTAAATGGGGGTCTCAGGAACTAGTTCATTTTTCATGGACATAGTTTTCTTCAGATTCAGCTGTAGACCTATCTTTCCACATTCTCGGTCAAAGTCAGCCAGCATTTGTGCCGCTTGGCTAATGTTTGGTGTTATTAGAACGATATCATCAGCGAAGCGGAGGTGGTGTAGTTGCCGACCATCTATCTTCACTCCCATTCCTTCCCATTCTAATTGTCGCATGATGATTTCGAGGGTGGCACTGAAGAGTTTTGGTGAAATGGTATCACCCTGCCGAACCCCTCCTTTGACATCAATGATCACTTCTTTGTAGAATGGTGAGATCCTGGTGGTGAATCCGTAATACAGCACACGAAGGATCTTGATGTATTGGGTTTGAACACCCTGTTTGGCTAGGGCTTTGATGACTACTTCAGTCTCCACAGAATCAAAGGCTTTTTGTAAATCAATGAATGTGAGACAGAGCGGCATCTTGTACTCCCTACAAACCTCAATGAGCTTGGTTACTGTGTGGATATGGTCGATTGTGCCCCCACACAACTTGTCACACAAAAGGTAACTTTCTCCTAGACTCTGTGATATTTCTTATTTTTCTCCAATCACGAATAACCAAACAAAATGATGGAAAAATGTGTGGGGGCCACAGGAGATGACTCAGAGCTCAGGGAACAGGAATATTTTCTTGTTTAAGCCTCAAATCACACAGTTTTGGGAGGACACCGAGCACTACTGGAGTAATCCTGGTGGTCGCCAGCAGAACGTGGTGTACGCAGCTCTGTATAGCTGGATCTTAGCACTGAAGAATCTGGTGGGCCTGGTAGGGAGGGCCTTCCAGTTCAAGTGAAAGTCATGTCTGACTCACATGTGTCTGCAGTTCTTATTTTATATGACTATATGCAGTCCTAACAGGGTTCTAATGAATCAGCTTTAGTATGTTGCTATGTTCTTTTCAGTAGGTGCTTTTAAATTTTCATTCCTTCATAGGATAATATATTTGTACAGGACTTTAATAAAGAGTTTTCAGCTCCAGTTTGTTTCTTTGGTTCTTCTGTGAATTAGGTTAACATCACCATCACACAGTGATCAAATTTTGATCTTTCAGAGGGCACAATATGTGGCAGTGGAATATGTGAATTTGCAAATTCCTAGCTATTCTAATAATTATAAAGTATTTTTTAAAGAAAGTGACTTAAATGTTTTAAATTTATAAAGTAAGTTACATTTAGCATCATAGTTTAACCTCACACGTTTTTGCTATTGGGATTACTGAATCTCTTTTATCTATTTCTAGTTGTATGTTTTAATTTTGTGGCCATACTAGCTCAGGGTTCATTCCTATTTGGTGCAGGGGTCCGAACCTGGTCAGCTGCACACAAGACAAGCACTTTCCTCCCTGTGCCATCCTGCCAGCACCTATTAGGTGTCTTTTTAGGGTCAAGCAGTAAACAAGTCAGCATGATTTGACCCCGCAGTGGGGGGAATCCCAGATGAACTCAGAGAACTAGAATCATAAAAATTCTGCTAGAAGTGTTTCTTATTAAAACAAATTCTATTCAGCTTTGTCAACCTTGGTGATCTAACTTAGGGCATAAGCATTGCCTTGCTTCATCTTAATCCAAAGAGAATGGCTGATTTAACTGAGCTCCTTTGGAATTGTTTCCCTACTTTTTCTACGCTAAAAGTTTCTAAATTTGCAGCTAAAAAGTTATTCTACTTCTTAAATGTTTTTCCACGGTACAATTGATATCTGTGTAGATAAAATAATAAAGCTAGAGGCGAGGGAACTAGCTCTAAAAGCCAATTCTCATATATGCCAAGCGCTAGATCTAAAGTGTCTCCAGGAATGAACTGTCAGCCTCCTGAATATTGCTGGGAACCACCTGTCCACTGGACAAAGAATAAACTGTAAGACTTCTGAATTTTGGACCCAAAAGTTCAAACAAATCATGAATTTACAATATATAAAGCATTCAACTCCTCTTATATTTATGAAATATTAACCCTCATAAGTGAGACTCTTTAAAAATCAAAGTGCACTACAACATTCTACAGAGTAGAATGGAATCTATGGGATCCAAATGTACAATTAGAATAACTCATTAACTTCATTAAAATAGTGGGTAGGGCATTTGTCTTATATGTGCTGACCTGGGTTTGATCCCCAGCATCCCATGTGGTCCCCTGAGCACTGCTATGAGTAATTCCTGAGTGCAACATCAGGAGTAGCTCCAGAGCACCGTCAGTGTAACCCCTACAACACAAAAACGCAGTCAAAAGTATTTAGATAAATAAATAATTGAAAAATGAATAAACACAGACTATATACTTCCCCAGTTAAGGGAGTTACATTTCCTTCTGATTAAACTATGGGTCTGTGTTAGGAGAGCCATGTGGTGATAAAAGTAGCCCAAAGGATTCTGCCAGTCAAGGGACACTTGAGCACCTCATCCGACGAAACCCCATGTGCAGGGACGCACATGGGATCCCCAACAGTGCCGGGAAGTGAGTTCCTTCTACCTCCAAGGTTGAGAGGGGAATGGATGAAAACTCAGGAATCTGGCTCAGGTTTTAAAATGCTTTACTTATCACAGGTTCAGGCATACATAGCAACAATAGGGAAAAACCCTGTGCTTAGGATTCCTGGCTAGACCCCCAGCCACGTGAGGCCAAGATGGTGGCCACCACGTGTTAAGGCCTTGTAAAGAGGAGACAAAGACAAGACTCCCAAGAAGAGTGCGAGCCCACAAAGAGAGCCCAAAAGAGAGAGAGAGCCAGAGAGGAAGCAGGGTAGTTTTATACCCCTGCAACTCAGACCTCTCTCCCACTATTATGACAAGCAGGGAGGGTCAAATGCCCTCAGGTAATTTCTCCCAGCACCTCCACCTAGGCCCTTTTATAAGCTAATGTTTTGAGTCAAGATCTGCCTGGATATGCCTTTATAGGGTAGAGAAGGGGGTTTCTGAGATGGCGTGCCTCTGTATCCAAAGACTATACTAATGCCAGTTAAATATTTCTCTAAGCCTTCACAAGAGTCTCGTCTACTTCACGGTAGTTTTGTATTTTAGTGGCCTTTGAGTTATCAGGGAGCCATGCTTGCTTGCTTGGAGGCAAACAGCATTTCTCTCTGGTCTAATTACTTAAGAGATCCAACGTGGCCAGGCAAATATGCTGGTAAGATTTAGCTAGTCCCACGATGATTGTGGTAGCATGAGAGAATATTTATACCAGCCAGTACAGAATACATGGTCAGATAAACTGCCACATTCAGACTACCCCCCTATCTACAAAGTGATCTGCAGGAGGCAATCCAGGGCAGATGCAGAGGTTTTTAGGCTTTTAGGTGTCCTGAAACACCCATGAACTAAACTCAGGTGAAACTGAGGTTTCATACAAAGTCAAGTAGTAATTCCATCAAAATCCATTAATTAAAATGTATTTTGATTAATGATTCTACATATTAAAGCTTTAGGTTTTTTGGGGGGGGGGGGGATTGAGACTGCAACAGGCCCTGCTCAGAACTTATTATTTATTTATTTATTCATTCATTCATTTATTTATTTATTTATGCTTTTTTTGCTTTTGAGTCACACCTGGCAGTGCTCAGGAGTTACTTTTGGCTATGCACTCACCACTCACGAATGAACTGAGCCCAGTTCTGCTGCTTGTAAGGCAATCTCCTTAAGTGCGGCACTATCTCTCCAGCTTTACTGTATTAAAAGGTTAAAACAAATAAATGCAATGCTAATTAACTCTATTTATTTGTAAACACTTGTTTGTAAAAGAATATTTGCCACCAAAATAACAGATAATGAAAAGGAATCCTTGTGTGCTGAGGCCTCTCTTTATTTGTATTCATTCAGTTATCTCGGTTAAACTATGCTTCGCTCAGGCGAGGGCCCAGAAGTAAAGGTTATTTCTTGTCTTGCAAATATAGAAATAGTTCTGAACTAAAAAAACTAAAAGTCTGCTGAAATTCACAAAATACTTGGAAATAATATCTCAAGATATGGTTCCAAACCTCAGCCAAACCTGAGCTGCGCAGGAGGAAGAGAGAGCGGCATGGAATGCCTTCAAAGGCATCAAGAAATAGCTAAAAGGACAAAGAACCTCCAGCTCGGGGCAAATCTCTTTGACTCCACCATTCTCCCTGCATTAACATACGCCTCAGAGACCTGGGCCCTACGAAAGCAGGATGAGAATGCTATTCGGGTCTCCCGGAGAAAAATTGAAAGAGCTATGCTTGGAATATCACGCCTCACTCAAGTGAGAGAAGGAATCTGGAGCCCTGACCTCCATCGCTATTCCAGAATCAGGGACGCTGTCTCGTTTGCCAAGGCATCGAAAAATCAGATGGGCTGGACATGTAACGTGATTTGGAGATGACTGCTGAACCAGAGCCATTACTGACTGGATCCCACCGGATGTTAAAAGATCACGTGGCCGCCCACCTACAAGATGGTCAGACTTCCTTGTCAAGACCCTGAAGGAACGGTTTGAGGCTCTTCATATTCCTGAATCAACCAGATGCCATTAGGCTACATTGGCACGGGATAGGGTCCAATGGAAATGTTACTGGTGCCCGCTAGAGCAAATCGATGAATAACGGATTCAAGTGATCAAGTGAAGTAATGGAGCCAATGTTGCCCTCAGCAAGCATGATGGCCTTCGATTTTTGCCATATTGCATAAATTAAATGCATATAATAATGAATTTGATATCTTGAACAATTTTGTTTCTGAGATATTATCTCCAGTGGTTAAACCTCAACACCATACTGATCTTTGACTTTTACTATTTTCTCCTGTCAGAAAGTCATGCTTGTTAGATTTGAGAACAAATTCAGTCAAACCAAACTATGTTTCCTGACAGAAAATTCTTAATTTAGTAGTTTTAATTTTCTAAAACCTACAATATCGGATAATAGTTTGGCTTAGTTTAGTAAATGAATATTGCCAACCCAATAATATATCATGATTTACTTGATTATACATTTTTTACCAGAACCACTTGAGCATAGGTAACCACCTTTTAACAAAGGTAAATGAAATTATCTTAATATGTTTTTTATATACTAGTATGGCAGCAATTTGGAAATTGCATATTTTAATCACCCAATGATATCTGCACATTATAATAAGACAAGGACTATGTGAAAACTAAACTAATAAAAAGTTTCCAGAGGTTTGTATTACTATTAATATTTAATAGTGTTGATTTTCAGTGAAAAACAACCAAAGTCAAGATTTTTGAGTCAGAGCTACTGAGTTTTCATAAAATATCACAACAGACCTACTTGTTTTTAAGGGTATTCTATTCCTTTAGGTAGACATAGAAATACAGTGAATCCAGCATCATGTCAGAAACTGAAGAGCCATAGCACGCTGTATTTTATTTGATTAAATAGCTTTAACAATTCTGAAATGGTTCTTCATTAAATGTATGTTTAAGATGTAAGTGTGTCAATATCAGGTGTAAATGAAACATTAAGAAAATAAACAATCTTTCAAAAAGATGTAGTAAAGAAGAATAGTGAAAAAAGAATGAAAAGGGCAAAAAGTCAAAGAAAAATGATAGTGCAAAATTTGCAATTTTTTCTTTATGTTTGAATTTCTGTAATCTATTTTCCATCCCTTGATTTAACAAAGCCAAAATAAGACTTTAGACAAATTGTAAGATGCCAGAAATGGGACAGGACCCCTGGTTTGATAAAGTAAAGGCAATTTGCTTAACAAGTGAAGCAGGGCTTCGCCTTGTTAATAGATGGTCTGTGAGCTGAATTGTTACTAACAGATAAGATATTAATTTAAAAGAGAAATTGAATCCGTCTTAGGGATTTGCAAAAGTAATAGTTTTTCTTAGATATTACTCTCCAGATGTTATTTTACAACTACAGGCAATCTTAATTTTCAAATATTACAAATGTATAATTAAAGTTACAGTTTCCCTTCATATTTAAGAATTTAAAGTACAAAATCTTAAATAAACTTGGATAGCCTGCTGCCTTGGCAAAAGGAGAAACGTGTCTAGAATTCTTGTGCTTCCTCCTTCAGTTCGGTGTCTGCCATCTGGATGGCAGCCATTCTTCACATCTCAAAACATGCACACCGACCTCTTCCCTGGCGCACCCTGGACCTTACTTTTCAGAACATAACTTACTTCATACAATATTGCTGAGGGCAGAAAGTTTTTGTGCTTCAGTTTTCCTTTTCCAACATCAAGAAATATGTGTACCTTGGATTGAGTCTATACACTTCCTGTTCATTTCTTCAAAGAGAGACACCTTATTTTTCACGATCAGGCACATCTGATTCAGGAATCCTTCTCAGGACTGAAACACTCTGGTTTTCTGACTTGTAAATATTACATGGCTCGATATATACATGTTATATATTACATGTAGATAAATTATTTTAGATCATATATTAAGATATGGACCCGAGACTCACAGACATGGGGCAGAGCTGCTACTGGCTCTCCCTGTGCCCAGCCACTCATGAGGCACCCGGGAGGGATGGCGGGTTCTAGCCCTGGCCTGCCACCCCAGCAGAGCCTCACAACAAGCCAGACGACCCCCACTCCATGAGGGCCTCCATTTTCCACATCCGACGCCCCCCTCATCAGAACTCCACCCAGCAGACCAGCCTATCACAGCCGCGTGGTTCATCAATAAATGCAAATGATGCTTTTTGGGTCACACCCCGGCAATGCTCAGGGACTTACTCCTGGCGGTGCTCAGGGGACCATATAGGATGCCGGGATCGAGCCGGGTTGGCCGGCTCATCAAAGCCGCGCGGTTCATCAATCTAAATGCAAATGATTCATTTAGAGATGACTACAAGAATTTGCTCCCCACGGCAGAGCCTGGCAAGCTACCCGTGTCGTATTTGATATGCCAGGTGCCAGTAACAATTATAGACCTCGGTCCCATGACCTGATGGAAAGGTTTGAGGCTCTTTATGTTCCTGGAGCAAGCAGGTGTCTTGGGCTCTACTTCTATGAGACAGGTCATATGGAGACATTACTGGTGCCGGCTCCAGCAAATCGATGATGAATGGGAAGACAGTGATACAGTGATGGACCCGTGACACAGTAAAACCAGTAGGGCCTTTGCCTTGCACGCAGCTGACCTGGGTTTAAGCCTTGGCACCCATATGATTCCCTGAGCCATTCCAGGACTAATTTCTGAGTGCAGAGCCAGAATAAGCTCTGGGGCCAGAGCAATAGTCCAGTGGGTAGAACGTTTGCCTTGCATGCGGCCAACCCGGCTTCGATCCCCGGCATCCTATATGGTCCCCTGAGCACCGCCAGGAGTAAGTCCTGAGTATTGCCGGGTGTGACCCAAAAAAGCAAAAAAAAAAAAAAAAGAAGCGCTGAGCACTTTTGGTTGTTACCCCCAGATACACAAGCAAAAATAAAATATATGCCTCTGATTTCTTTAAATATAAATCTAGGCATTGAATTATATAAAAATTTAGATTATTAGAGCTGAACAAGTTGTGGAAAAATGACACAACTCTTTTTTTAAAGAGGGAGATATTTCTAACTATGGATAATTATTGTGTGTCAATATATAACCATCCATTCACCATCTACCTGTTTCTGCTTGCATACATCATTTAAAAGTCATTCATTTTATATACATTATTATATTAAAGTATATCAGTATTTTGTCACAATTCTTTCCTTCTCTGATAAAGTTACTACGGAGGATACCTCATCATGAGTAAGTCTAGAAATCCTTTTGGTTATTGTTTGAGGACCACACCTGTCATTACTCCTGGCTTTGCACCAGGAATTAGGCCTGATAGTTCTCCGGAGACCATATTGGATGCTAGGTATTGGACTCGTGTCTGTTGTGTCCATGGCAAGTACCTTGCATGCTGTACTATCTCTCTGGCCCCATTGTTTAGAAATACTGAGACCAAAATTTTGTCATGGTTATGCCCTTTTAGTTTACTACTTCTTACTCCCTACAAATAATTTTTTGCCTTGTCAGAAGGTTCTTTACTTGCTCTTGAAAAAGCAAGTGGTAGTGGGTGAGGGTGTGGTAAAGAAGAGGAGATCGTGGTTAGCATATTGAAAGATTTACCTATAAATTCTGAGGTCACTTCATCTTTCTGAACCTCAGTAATACATAATTCTCACTGTTTTACATTATTGTTAAATTCAACAGAAAAGTTTTGTCAGCTTGACTGTGCTAGTTTTATGCTGTGCATATTACAATCTTAAGGGGCTATAGAAATATTCTTTGCTCTTAGAGAATTTGGCAGGTTGACTGTGGTTGCAACCGCCTCAGTTGGACCACACTGACTTCAGGATTTAGACTGTTTAGAATGTAACTAAACTAAAGAAGCAACAACTACCCTAGGATGCTTTTTCTCTTAATAGAAAGCAGAGCCTACAAGAAGCAGGTAGAAATGGCCAAAATTCCTAATGCCTTAACTTGATAAAGATGCTCTGCTGTTTCAATCTATATTCTGTCCAGCAAAGCAAATCACATGGCAAGCTGAAAGTTCAAGCATAAGAAAGTTCTGTAAGGGCCAGAGAGACAGTACTGTCTGGTAAGATGCTTGCCTTGCAGGTGGCAGATCCAGGCTTGATCCCTCGCCCTGCACAAGGTCCTGTGACATTACCAGGAGTGATCCCTAAAAGTCAGGAGTAAGCCCTGAGTATTGGCACATGTGGTTCAAACTCAGAGAGATAGAGAGAGAGATAGACAGACAGACAGACAGATTTGTAGGCAAATAATTCAACTTACCATAAACTAGAATATGTTTGATTTTCAAAGCATGTTTTAAGAAAAATGAAAAACATCCCTTAACCATGTTCAGTACTTTTTATTTAGAGCACTTTTAAAATGTATTTAACCCCAATTTTAGCAGTATTAAAATTTTCTTATTATAAGTTTAGATTGCAAAATATTTCTTTTACATGATTTTCTAATATCTGGATCACTGGTGTAATGAACCTTTTCACTTATTAAGGGGCTTTTTTTTAGGTTTATCAGCCACACCTCGTGGTGCTCAGGGTTTACTACTACTCTGCATTCAGGGGCTCAGGGAACCATATAAGGTGCTGGGGATAAAACTTACAACTCAGTTTGGTCACATGCAAGGCAGATGCTCTACTTGTTGTCCTATGCTCAGAAGCCTTTAGAGAGACTTCTGAAGTATGAAAAATAAGATCTTGCTATTTAATCTTGTCTTTTTTCATGATCTATGTATGACAGAGTTTTAGAGTACGGATAGATTATATTTTTGAGGGCAACAGGATAATATTTTGGAAGAATTAAAGTTTGAGAGGAAACTGAAAGGTAGAGGCAGAGATACGCATGGCACAATTGAGAAGGATGTTATCATTTGGGGAAGAATTTGGGGGAACGGCACAGAGAGGAATAATTAGGAGGCAAATGAGCTGAAACCAGGCACCTCTGTCAGGGCATAGCATGCAACAATACAACTGAAACAAAAGCATCATCTATGAAGCCTGCAGTCACACAATATTAAGGTTACAGATGTCTTAGATATTTTGTGAAAACTTTCTACTTGTTCAGATACATTGTTGACTCTAACACCACTGTAATCACAGCCCCTTTGTTGTAGTACTTTCTTTTTCAGACCCAAGAATTCCTCAGTCTATGTTAAATAATACATGTTTATCCTGCATAGAATAGTTAGAGGTAACAAGTAACAGATGGAAATCATACATTTTGGAGCAGAAGAGCTAGCACAGAGGTTAAGGCATTTGCCTTGAGCATAGCCAATCTTGGCTTGATCCCCAGCATCACATATGGTCCCCAGAGCCAGGAGTAGATCCTGAACATTGCCAGGTGTGGCCCACCCTCATCCAGCTCCCCACAAAAGAAATTGAGCATTTTCTTCCAAATTTCCATAACTGTAAACCAGCAAAGGATGACATGCACAGAAGAATATAAATCAAGTGGACCATTCTGAAATGTATTTTTTTTTCTTTTTGGGTCACACCCGGCGAGGCTCAGGGGTTACCCGGGCTCTGCACTCAGGAATTACCTCCTGGCGGTGCTCAGGGGACTATATGGGATGCCGGAGATCGAACCCGGCCAGCATAGGCCGGCCGCATGCAAGGCAAACACCCTACCCGCTGGGATATCACTCCGGTCCCTGAAATGTATTTTTAAATCAATATTTGTCTTTTCTATTTGGAAAATTATTTTTCTGAGTGTCTAGAAATTATATGTTAAAGGGAATAAATGGATTAGGATAATGCACAGGACAGAACTAGACTTTTCACTGTGAGGCCAATAACGGCAGAGGCTCTGGGTGTATTGTACAGAATAGTCACGCAATGCAGAGTTTTATTCTAAAATTCAAACAAACCATTTCTACGCTGTAAAATTCATTTATCACAAAAAATATCCTGGTAAAATCATCTCTGCAAAACAGATTTTTTCTATTTTGTGAATTCTGCTGAGTGCTCCTTTCCACAGCCTTGAATATCCTGGGAAATGTGCGTGCTTTCTGAGAATTAAAGAATATGGAAAAGATCAAGTGTTTTGGCTTAATGTAATTTGCATTATAAGTAATAAAAAAGTCATATAACTTGTATTTTATTCAAGGAGACTTATTGAGACTTATTAAGAAGATAACTAGCTATAATTTATATAATAGAAATTGATAAGACTAAGAAGAAAATACAATAGTAGAGATATTGACTGCCTAAATGAACTAAGCTAATGTGCAGAATGGTTAGAGTGTGACTACTAAGATTATTAAAAGAACTTTTAAACTGTAAAAAACACTATCAAAAAGGCACAAACATACTTTTGGAATTTATTAAAAATTTTTTCACATCACAAAGAGTGAAATTGGAGGAAGAAGATGCCTAAAATAATTCACAAAGGTGGCCAGGGCCAGAGAGATAGCACAAGAAGTTGAAAGTTTACCTTGTACTCAGTCAATCCAAGTTCAATTCCAGGCACCACATACGGTCTCCTGAGAACCACCAGAATGATCTTCAAACAGAGCCAGTAGTAATCCCTGAGCACCACTGGGTATGGCAACATTAACAACAACAACAGTAACAACAACAACAACAAAAACTGATTCACTAAATTTAGTGATTGTAGATCAGTTAATGTTCAAATGACAAATAAGACAGCCCATTAGAAACGCTAAAAATAGTTCATTTATCATATATTAATAAGTAAGAGGAAGAATTATGGCATCAACATGAATCCTAGCACTTAACATTTAAAATAATTTGATTAGAGTATCACAATAACTGCAAATTTAAAGAGGAAAAATCATTTTTCTATCTTTAGTTTCTGCAAGCATGTATTATCAAAAAACTCATAGTTTTCTAGCATAATATAAAAACACAAGCTGTAATATAATCATTGTAATACATCTTTTAAAATTCAATTACTCCCTTCTCATAACATAACACAAAAATCCATTCCAGATGGATTAAAGAGCCAATTTCAAGCGCTAAAATATTTCTCTAACAGGTCACATTATCACTAATCATAAAAGAGATGACTGATAAATTAGACTTGATTAAAATGAGGGCATTTTGCTCATCAAAAGACAGGATAAAGGAATAAATTCAAAAAAAATGAAAGGAACAAAAATTGTAATAAGCCATATATCTAAAAGCATATGCCCAACATTTAGAAAAGATTTCTACAAATCAGAAGAAGATATAAGGTAAGATTCTTACAAAAAAATGTGTACACTCACAAAAAATGTGTTTACTTGCTCAAATTGTATGTAAGACTCTGTTAGGATCTAGTCATTCTAACCCTAGCTATATGGTCAACAACGAAAGCTTCCGGGCTGAAGAAAGCTCAGAAATAGTGTCAGGACTGAAGAAAGCACAGGGCATATCATGCTTTTTTCTTTGCAGGCTGCAGACCTGGGCTCAATCCCTGGCACCATGAATGTGCCCTGAGAGCCACTCAGGAATGATCTCTGAGCACTAAGCCAGGAGTCAGCCCAGATTACAGTTAGGTGTGTTCCCCCATTTTTTTTAGAACAATAAAAATGTGTCAAAACATTTGTGCAGGAATGTGCTCAATAGCATTATCTTTAAATTCCAAACTGGAAACAACTCTAATATCCAATAGCCAAATGGATAAATGATTTTTGGTATATTCATCAAATGAAAATAACAAGCTACTGTTATGGACAGCATGAGCAAACCTCACAGACATATTAAATAAAATAAGACACAAGAGAAGCCAAAAAATCATCTGCAATGGGACTCCACTGTGTAAAGATTGCAAATAGGCAAACGTTACCTTTAAAAAATTAAAAATATTATATATCTTTGAGAGGACTAGAGGAAGCTTCTAAAAAACTAGTTCTGAGCTCTTTCCTGAGTCAAGTAGTCTTCACACAAGTGTGCCAACTTTGCTAAGTTCCATCGAGCTTTAACATTTAAGATTTTTGCACTTTAAATGACTATTTCATTTTAATATTAAAGTTTTAATAATCAACATACACAAATTTCATAATAACATACATAGATTTCACATTTACCTGGTATAACAGAAAATGGAATTGCTAGCAATGTGGTGAGAAAGCAGTCAGTGCCTGGCCTGAAATTGAAATTTTAGTTATAAAATTTTACAGTATAGGAGCCAGAGCATTAGTACAGCGGTAGGGCTTTTGCCTTGTATATGGCTGAGCTGGCATGTGGGGTTAGATTCCTGGCATACTATATGGTCCCTGAGCACTTCCAAGAGTAATTCCTGAGTGCAGAACTAGGAGGAGTAACCCTGAGCATAGTCAGATGTGACCCCCTATACAGTAGTTGAAATATTAAGAATATATGCACATGTATTATAAATATATAAATATAATAAATCTATGTACATATATATAAAGATACCTTCTAAATGTGTGCAGGAACAGAAATAGCAGCATGAGAAAACAAGATACTGCCTGAAGAAAATATTTCTTTCTAGAAATATTTGTTAGAGTGTTTTGAATTATAAATAGCTGAATATCCAAGTCAATATGGTAATCATTTAGCATCACTAATCATTTAGAATTAGTGATTGCAAAATATCACTAATTCTAAGATGACAGACTGACATTACCTTAAAGGGGAACACCCCATATTAAGGGTGAGGCTTGGGCGCTCCACAGACTTGGAAAAGGTCTGATACTGTTTAGGGCAATTAATAAGAATTTGACATAAGAACAAAGTAATGTGAGGGCTGTAAAAATAGTACATCAGTTGGGCATTTCCCTTACACACAAGAGACCTGGGTTTGTTATGCAGAACCACATATTGTCCCAAGAGCACTGCCAGGAGTGATCCCTGAGCATAGAGCAAGGAGCACTTCAAGGTATGGACCCCAAAGTAAAAAGGAAAGGAAGGAAGGAGAGAAGGAAGGAAGGAGGGAAGGAAGGAAGGAGGGAAGGAAGGAAGGGGGATATTAGAAGCATCTGTGGCTTTGTGCTGACAGCCTTACTATAAGCTGAAGTCTGAAGGGTCACTTTGACACAAACTCTGTGCAGATACGACAGTTGATTTAATCTACACTCATACTTTTAAGTAACAAAATGTGAACTATATCATCTTTGGATATTCATGAATGTTACTTTGATTTTATTCTTTAAAATGTATATATTAAACCAGGTGTGCCGAGATACTTTGGAATATGCATGTTTAACACAACAAATCACTTTTTATACAAATACCACTTAGAGTACTAACCTGGAAGATAATGGGAACATAAAGCCAAAAGGTAGACAATGATTTTTCTTCTGAAAAAATATTGGGAGTTAAAATATGAAAACTAAGTCTCAATTTAGGGAGTTTAGGTGTTTGGAAATGTTTATAATAAAAACACTCGAGTCAGTATGTTTAAATATCATTCCCCTTGTTATCTTAATTCCCTTTGTTCCAAATTCTCTTTGAAAATGCTTACTTTAATTTTTAAAATTTCATAGTATACTTTTAATACTGCATTAAAATACCATATATGACACACCACATTCAGTACAGCATAGAATTTCAGTATAGAAATGATCTTTCAGTTGCTATCTGAAGTGAGTGTTCTTGTATTACACACTTTTGAGGTCTTCCATTAGTTTTCTGAACCCTGTGCATGAGAGCTATTTAAAAAAATAGGAAAATACATATAAGCCCAACAGCCATGCTGTGTCTAAACTGCTGTAAAATTCTGAAATTAAGCCTATGGAAGAGGGCTGTGTGCTCTTCTTGCATCTTCTATACCCTTCGGACACAGCGAAGTTTCTTTCTAGATACTTTTGTGTTTCTGAAACTTATTTCTAGAATTAAGGTTTCATCAGTGACTATGATTTGCATTTTGGAGCAGTGTAGCTGAATGGTGACAGACCGTAGCTTGGGGTGAGTTCTGAGTTATTAGCACGGTTTTACATCCCATTTGATTTTATGCCATCATTCTAGGAAAGGGGCTGAGGGCTGGGGGACGCACAGTGAATACAACAAATGCTGCTGCTTTACCTGTGTTGGTATCACAAGTTACATGAAGAACACTTGCGAATTTAAAATGAGAAAATTTCCAGATCCAAATAACAGATGGTCAGCAGTGAAATGGACTCCCATTTCCTATCACTGTATCACTATCTTCCCGTTCATCTTTGATTTGCCTCGAGCGGGCACCAGTAACATCTCCATATGACCTGTCTCATGCAAGTAGAGCCCAAGGGCACCTGCTTGCTCCAGGAACATAAAGAGCCTCAAACCATTCCATCAGGTCATGGGAATGAGGTCTATAATTGTTACTGGTATCTGGCATGTCAAATACGACACGGGTAGCTTGCCAGGCTCTGCCTTTGCGGGTAACATACTCTTGTAGTCATCTCAAAATCCAGCATTTCTTGATGAATCGAGCGCCGCAAGAGGCCCATTTCTATACCAGTGTTTAAATTTCCGTCAACAGCACAGATTAGTTAATTGGGGTATCCTTTATATCAACTCCATAAATTTATACTTCATTAGGTATGAAAACAAAATGTGATACCCCAAGGAATTGGAGGTTACACGTTTTATTGGCGAAGCGGGCGGTCCCATTAGGCAATTCCCGGAGACAGATCACCCCATCACTTTAATAAACGGCTTCCCTATCTGGTCATCATCAAAATTTAATGGAGCTCAAAACAGCAACACTGGGTCCTGGAAACAGAGAAGCTGTCCTGGAGACAAATCGAAGGAAAAGCCCGTTTCTCTCAATCTACTCTCCCTCTGCTCTCGCCCCGTCCACCCCCAATTCCACTTTAGACACCTCCAAGATAGGTGGCGGTAAACCCACCCTGCCCGCCCGACAGGAGCTCCGGGCTTCTCTGCACTAAGGTCGCGTCAGTCCGTTCAGCATCTTAGGAAGGAGCTAGGAGGCCCCGTTCGGGAGTGGGGCAGAGTAACGGGGGAGGAGCCGCCCCCCGCGAGAACCCCCTCCCGGGAGGTCCAGCCCCCTGCGGGCCCTGCCATCCCAGAGCCCGCCCACCAAGGCTCCGCGGGGCTGGGGCGAGCTGCTGACCGCTCCTCGTTCCGCCTGGGGCATCGCGCCAGACTTCGGTGGAAGTGGGGGTGGGCGAGGAGGGGCGTGCGGTCACGTGCGCGTGGGGCCCGCAATAAAAGTGCGGGAGCGCCGGAGCGGGGAAGCGCTCTGCGCCCGGCCAGCGCGCTCGGGCCACCGCCCCCTGGCAGAGACGCCCCGGGACCCGGACCCCATTCTGGCAGGCTCTCCGGGCCCTGCTCCCTTTCCGCTCCCGCTCTGCAGCCGCTTCCTCTACCCGCCCGGAGCGCGCGCAGGCTCGCGTCCCCCTGCAGCGGGCGCGCTGGTGGCCCGAGGACGCGCCGCGCTGGCCCTTCCCGAGCGCCGTCTCCGGTAGCGGGGCCCGGCGGGACGCGGCGGACCGCGGGCGCCGCGGGGCCCGGCGCGGCGGACGCTGACCTGCGGCCTGGGCTCTGGCCCGCCACTCCGCGCTGGACAGGTAAGGGCGTTGGAATCGGGGCGGCCGGCTGCAATCTGCTCCCCCCTCTTAGCCCTGTTGGTTCGGTGGAAGACCAACGAAGCTGGAGCCGCTGGGAGGCTGGGCGGCCCGGGCGGGCGCGGGAGCTGGTGGTCCCCTCCGCTGCGGGGTCGCGCGCTTCCCGGTCCGGGGACTTGGGGGCGCCTGCGAGGGTTGGGAGGGGAGACGAGTCGGTGCCCGGCTGCGGGCCTCGTCGGGGCAGGTTGGGCACCGACTTTCCAGGAAATCTTGTGCTCTTCTTGACCGACGGCTGGCCAGGAGCAGGCTTTCCCCAGCGACGGCTTGTCCTCTTCTTTGATGTCCATTTCTTGGACCCCCCAGACGTCTCCATGGCTGTCTGCATCCATAATAGCCCGTGCTTCTTAAAGGCTTCAGCAGACGCTGTGGCTATTCTAAACGCGAGCCCAAATGGCCCATTGAGATGAAATGCTTTGAACCATAGAGAGAAATGTGAACCTCTCAGATTGACTTTAAAAAATGAAATTAAAAAAACTCAAGCAAACAAAAATCACTTTCTGTGTCGGCAATGCGCTTCCCTGGCTGACAGTATTATACGGCCCTTTAGAAGTGGGTAGCATAGAAACTCTTTTCAAGCTTTGATTCTTTGGAGCTACGTTTACAGTTTTGTTCTGATGCATCTGTCTTGAGAAAATTCGGTTACCTATCATATGGAAACGGTGTACTTTGAACTAGTCTTGTGAAGGAAAATTGTTGGAGGTAAATTATTTCTCACACGTGTGTGAATTTTGTTAGCATTATGTAGCTAAATTGAACCGGAACAGCCGCTGTGTAATTTTTTTGAAGATGGTTATCTCTCAGGATCTTCACCTTAATCAAACTCCATGTCATTTTAGTCCAAAGGAGTGGACGAGCCCGTCTTGGAGGTTTTCCCCGAGGAAACCGTGCGCTCATTCATTATGAAGTGCACCGCGCGGGAGTGGTTCGGCGTAACCACAGTGCTATTCATGGCCAGAGCAGCTTCTGCCCTGGTGGTTCCCAATGCCACTCTTTGGAGCAACTTTTGGAAAAGTACACGGACGAAGATGGTGAGTGGTGGATGGCCAAGCAGAGAGGGAAAAGGGCCATCACGGACAATGACATGCAGAGTATCTTGGACCTTCATAATAAATTGCGAAGTCAGGTGTATCCAACAGCTTCTAATATGGAGTATATGGTAAGGAACATTTTCAATTGGTATATACAAAGAAATTTTTATTGGTGTTTTCAGCCTGCATGATTAAACTTTTCCCTTGTGGTACATTTCATTGTTTTAATCGTTTGTCCTGTTCTGAATTATAAAATTTAAAAAAAATTATAATCCATAAACCTTAAATATAAAATTAAAAAAAAGGATTTTAATTGAGTATATTCCTGCCTATTTTTCATTAGCGGACCTCTCATTCTAAGAGCTTTCTGAATTTCACAGGGTAAAATATCAATGGATAGATATTTCCTGATGGACGCAGTGATTTTACTAAGTGCTTTAGCTTCTCCTCTGAAAATACCTATCCTGAAAATGCCCAGTTGGTGTTCTTGCATTTAAGAAACTTAGAACAGTCACTTAGGAACTTGGAACCAATGTAAGGTTCTGGAGAATATTGGGCCTGACCAATAATTTGAAGACGTTTCTGGGTTGCTTATCTATTACTATGTATCTTTTTCAGTGAGCCTTTATTTTTCCAAATATATTATATAAACAAAAACATATTGTAAAGGAGATATCCCAGCTGTTGCCTTGATAGTCGCTTTTATCCCCTTTTGAATTTATTTTTGACCTTTGAAAAATGAAAATGTGACCTCGTTAATAACTTACACTTTTACTCTGAAAGTATATTAGCAAGTTCAGAAATGAAAGTGCTTTTTCTCTCTGTTAGCACCTAAGTAAATAATATACTAATTCATACCCTATTTATGCAGAAAATAAATAACCCAGAAAAATTGTTCAGAATATTATCCAGAATAAATTCAGAAGAATATTATTTTGTTTAATGTATTCTGAAAAAATTACTCAAAATAATTTTTCAGAATGCATTATTCAGAAAAGTATTAAATATCTTAACATTAAGAAAAAATTAAAATATCTTTTATAATACTTGCATAAATTAGAAATGTATTAGCAAAAAACTACTAATAAATTGTCATTGGTGTTTATAATTTGTTTTGTTTATTGACACTGGGAATAACATTTCTCTTGGATCCATTGCAAGATACAGTTTATTTTAATGCCTTCAGACATTTCTTTTTCTATATTCATTAGTTTTGATAGGTATTCTCCATTTAGATAACTTTCATGTAACACTGATCATTCACATTACTTATTTATTAAAAGATAGGGTGCATATATGAATATATACATTGTATATGTGTATTCATACTCATCGTGTATGTATATGTACCATATGTATATATATGTATATATGGTGCATATATATGTATATATGGCATGTATACATATATGTATACCTACATGCACCATATATACACATGTATACTTATATGTACCATATATACATATAACCATGCACCTATGTGTATACATATATATGTACCATATATATACACATATATGTAGGCCACATCTAGTGATGCTCAGGGCTTTCTCCTGGCTCTGCATTCAGAATTTACTCCCCATAGTGCATCCCCAAATGCTGGGGATCAAACCCAGTTGGCCATGAGCAAGGCAAGTGCTGTACCACTGTACTATCTCTCCAGACCCAAAGTACTTCTATTATCTTAACTGAAAGAGTACTTTACCCTTAGAGATCTCAAGAGTGCATTCAGGGGAAACTCTGAAATGAAGAAATGAGTCCTGTACTCTCGGGTTAGATGCTGGCACTGCTGGTTTAGGATGACTTACTCTCTCTCATTTCTGGTCTGTTTGCTTGGACCACAGGGTTCTGCTGAGGATTGAATGAGGTAACATGTAAAGAGTAACACATTGTTAGGTATATTAGTAACATTTACTGAGACCTAATTGTGTTATGTCTCATACACTTCAAATAAGTTATATAAGGAACTTTGGGCTCTTTTCAGACTTCTGGTCATAGGACATTGGTAATGTCTCATCTTTAGATTTTTTTGTGTTTTCTAGTGTTTGTCTAGAGTAAACTATTTTGACTTCTTCAGTCAGGGATTTTCAAAGACAGAGATAAGCAACTAAGGAGCTTTTCCAAGTAGGTCATTGTATTCTTATTTCATGTGAATACTCGGTGCCTTTTTATTTAAAATAAGGAAGTATTTGGAAGTTCAAGCCCACAAAAAGAAATCTGAGTATTTTTGTGTGTTTTAAGTAGTATGGAATGACTGAAAGAACAGTTTTGTGATTATTTTCATTTCTGACTTCCAAAGAAAATAAGTGCCTATTGTATGATGTCTGGTTTTGAGATGTTTATGTCATTTTTAAAAAGAAAAGTTTCACTGGTCTCATTATATTCTTGAAGTGTAGATTTAGAAACCAGTGAGGGTTTATATTGTGTTGCCTTTAGATATTATTAGCGCAGGCTGGAACTGTCTTGGCCTTTAAGTATGCTGCCAACAACTGTAACACTGGCAGATACTTTTTAGAAAGCACATTTAAGGGGAAGTTGAAAAAAATAGTATTTTATTTGAAATACAATTGATTAACATATTGCATAGTAAGAATATTGCTCAACTTTGGGAAAATAAAAATTTCAAATTGAATTAGCTATTTAAACCGCTCTTAATTAGCTAAAAAGCTCTTTGTTTAAATATTTATTTCCTCACTTTTTGGTTTGCTTCTCTTTGGTTTTTCTACCATGCCTGGCTCTGTGCTCAGGGATCACTCCTGGCACTATTTAGTGGAACTATTTATGATGCTAGGGATCAAGCCCAAGATGACTACATGTAAGGCAAATATCTTACCCACTGTACTATCTCTTGTGGCCCCTCAACTGTTAACTGTTTTTTAAATATTTATATAATGTAGCTATTGTTTTAAGCAGTTCTTTTTTTTTCAGTTTTTAATATATTTTATTATACCACCATGAGATGAACAATTACAAAAATGTTCATGTTTGGATTTTGGCCATATAGTGCTCCAGCACCCATCCCTCCACCAGTGCCCATTTCCCACCACCAATGTCCCTGATTCCCTCCCCGCTCCCCTAGCCTGCCTCTATGGCAGGTTCTTTATCTCTTTTCTCTCTTTCTCTTTCAGTCTCTCTCTCTCTCTCTCTTCCTTCTCTTACAATTTGTGGATTGTAATACATATACTTAGAGGTTGTCATGTGTATCTTTTTGCCTGTATTTAATGCTCAGTTCTATGTGGATAATAGCACTTTCAACAATTATTGGCACACTGTTCCCTTCTCTGTCTTACCTAACCTCTGACTCCCACACGTTTGTGGTAATTTCCACCTTTGACAAGAAAGCAATTCTTTTAAGTATATTTATTCTGAAAACCAAAATTCAAAACTCTCTAAAATATTCACATACTACTAAATTTTTCTAGATTCTGTGTCTGAAGCTTTTGAATCCATCTCTTCTACTCCATCCTCACCTTTGCCCATTGTTTTGTCCCTAGGTTGGTAGGACCTATTCCAGTCTAATTCCACTTTAGCTCACCTTCCTCACAGTTATTAAATACACTTTGTCCACAAGTAAATAAGTCTTGGGGCCAGAGAAACAGTACAGAAGGTAGGACACTTGTTTTATATAGGGCTGCCTGTAAGATCCCAGGTACTGCATAGGGTCTTCAGGGCAGGCGGATTGTGATCCCAGAGCTAGGGGTCAGCGGTCAGGGTTAACCCTGCAGCAATGCAGGGTGTTGGATCTGCCCTCTCGAATTCCCCCTCACTGCCCCCTATTCCCCACACATAAACCTAGATAAATGTGTAGAGGTTACTTAGCTGCACAAAACTATTAAATCCTGGTTGCTCGCAAGTTGAGTCCAGCCTGATCTGCTTTTTAAAAAAGTGCAGATCTTGTTCAATCAGACCATAGGCTTCAGCTCCCTTGTATGTATGTGAATCTCTGCTTCTATATATTTTATTCAAGCTTACTTAGAGATTTAAAGATTGGTTAAAATTAAACATTTACTTTCCAAACTCCAATTCCTAGAAGACTAAGATTCTTACCACGAGGAGTAAGGCTCAGGAGGCTGGAAAGATAAGAGTGTAGGCTGCTTTCCTTGCATGTAGCTGACTTGGTTTTGGCTCCTGACACCCTGTATAATCCCCAGAGCACTGCCAGGAGTGATCGCTGAGTGTCAAGAGTAATCCCTGAGCAACACTGGGTGTGCCCCCAAAGCAATAAATGAATAAGTCTCATTCATCTATATGACCCTGTAACTAATGCACAGAGCTTTTCATTAAGTATTTGTAGACTGGTCATTGTTTAATTTTGATTAACATTGAAAACTTAATAAGTACGTGTTAAAGAAGGAAAACATAGAAAACAAAGTGCTATGACATGTAATAGGGCAAGAAGACGTGTAAGAAAGAGAAATTATTAGGATTTTACCAATTTCAGGATAAACTGGAAAACACTGATATTGAAGTTATAAATGCCCCACAATATTCAAATATCTAGAGATTTTCTCGGTTCTCATAAATATATTTATGGGATTCTAAAAAATTTCTAGGACTATAGGATAGTAAAGATTTTCACATCTTCACTGTATCACTGTTTCACTGCCTTCCCGTTCGTCATCTATTGGCTCGAGCGAGCACCAGTAACATCCCCATATGTCCTGTCTCATGCAAGTAGAGCCCAAGGGCACCTGCTTGCTCAAGGAACATGAAGAGCCTCAAACCATTCCATCAGGTCATGGGAATGAGGTCTATAATTGTTACTGGTATTTGGCATATCAAATACGACACGGGTAGCTTGCCAGGCTCTGCCATGCAGGTAGCATATTCTTGTAGTCATTTCTAAATCCAACATTTATTGATGAACCGTGCGGCCGCTTGCAGCCGCGTGAACTGGGCTGTGATAGGCTGGTCTGCTGGGTGGAGGTCTGATGAGGGGGAAGTCCGGATGTGAGCCCGGGCCCACACATGAGGATAGTGTCACGTTCTGCGTGACAGCTGCTGACCGACATCTTCTGTTGCGCTGGTCTGCAGTCTGACTGTCCTGTGACAGCTTGTGGCAAGCCACAAGTGCTCAATGCTCAGGTCAGCGGAGGAGGCCACAAGGACACAAACTGCTCTCCACTCCCCTCACACATAGGGCTGCCACTTAAAAGGCCACAGCATCAACACACTGAAGGCCAGAATGCACACAGCCTTCAAATACATCTCCATCAGAAACTTAAACAGGGTCTGCCATGATGTAGAGGAGAACCGCCCAGGAACTGCCTGGGAACCACCTGGTGTGTGTGCAGACTCGCCGACACAAGGGAATCTAGGAATAAAGGCTTTGTGGAGGCACACAAACATGTGCAGGGTTGGGGGGCTGAAGGAAGGACCCGTGGCAGCTTCCGCTGACTGTATACAGTTCTTCAGGCCAAGAACTCCGACAGATCTTAGTAACAGCAACAACAAAAAGCCAAACACAAAACCAAGAACACACCCTTGCCTTTCACATCTTCTGAAACATAAATATCTTACGTTTTTAGTGAGTACCTCTTGGTTACTTTAGGGTTATAGAACCCTTGGAGTGGAGGTATCTGACTTATTTGGCCTATGTAATAATAATTTGATGCTTCCATTAAAAATTTAATTTCAGCACCCTTCTGGAAATGAACCTCTTTAAGTGAACAATCAGAAGACACCCCTTATTATTCCCAGGGCAACTACTGTTACCGTTCTCCCACCATCACTCCAGCACTGCCTGGAAGGTGGCAGCTCCTGCTTTGAATAAATACTACAGTTGAAAGCATCAGAACATGCTTTAAAGCCGAAAGAGTAAACTAAGTCTAGAATGTGCTTTAGCAACCAGGAAACTTGATGTGCAGACACATGAGCCAATTATACAAGACTTTTCCCACTACGATCACTATTTCCATGCCTTAGAGAGCTGTTGACAGACATTCGTTGGGAGGTTAATGGCTATGACTGCTTGCACACGGGGGAGTCTATGGGCAGAACCTTGGAGCAACACTTTTCCAAAGGCAGAACAAAATACATTTAATACCTTTCCTTTTACTACACAGCCAAAGGCCCTGAGCCAGACACCGCAGTGGTACTTTTGGTCCATGTGAATGAAAACTATGGCATATTTCCACTTTGTCATTTACATTCTAAGCTATGCTTAACATTGGAGATTAAGTTTTGGTTGGGTTTTGGTTTTCTTTTTTCCTTCTGGGCTTGGTATAGGAGACAATTCTACAAACTGAGATAAGGGACAATTAGTGCTGCTTTAAGTTCTGCATGACTAGTGTCCTTAGCCGAATCCGAGTTGTTAAAAAGACAACTTTAGGTTGTGAGTGCACTGGAAACTCTGATATATTCACTGTCACTGTATCACTGTCTTCCCGTTCATCATCGATTTGCTCGAGTGGGCTCCAGTAACATCTCCATATGTCCTGTCTCATGCAAGTAGAGCCCAAGGGCATCTGCTTGCTCCAGGAACATAAAGAGCCTCAAACCATTCCATCAGGTCATGGGAATGAGGTCTATAATTGTTACTGGCATTTGGCATATCAAATACGACACGGTAGCTTGCCAGGCTCTGCTGTGTAGGTAGCATACTCTTGTAGTCATCTCTAAATCCAGCATTTATTGATGAACCGCGGCTCGCGCGAGCCAGGCTGTGATAGGCTGGTCTGCTGGGGGCAGTTCTGGTGAGGGGGATGTCTGGATGTGGAAAACGGAGGCCCTCATGTCGTGGATGGGT
This sequence comes from Cryptotis parvus, assembly GCA_021461705.1. Classification (NCBI taxonomy): domain Eukaryota; kingdom Metazoa; phylum Chordata; class Mammalia; order Eulipotyphla; family Soricidae; genus Cryptotis; species Cryptotis parvus. The sequence goes on from JAJIBD010008016.1 coordinate 25,358, forward strand.
CGTCTGGCTTGTTGTGAGGCTCTGCTGGGGTGGCGGGCTAGGGCTAGAACCCACCATCCCTCCCGGGTGCCTCGTGAGCAGCTGGGCACAGGGAGAGTCAGTAGCAGCTCTGCCCCAGTCTGTGAGTCTCTCTGATATCGCTTCTCGGCCTTTTGGCTAAAATCAAGTGCAGTATCTGATATATTAATATTTCTTAAATTTTTGTTTACCATTGGTAACTTCCAAAATAAAATCAGGTTAAGATAAGATGGTCTTATTATTTGTTTACCACAAACTCAGTGTCTGCATTTTCCTTATCGTGCAGTTAAAGTTTCTATTGCAAATATCAATTCCTCTTTTTATAAAGTTACTTTCTATGTATTGGCACTTGACTGATACATTTTTAATTAAAATAATTTAAAATGTATTTTTATTTAAGGTACGGTTTTGTTTTTTGGGGAAGTGCATTGGTGATTTCAATATCTATCTGAGCAAAATTACCTTACATACTGCTTCTTTTGGATTTAGCACTTACCCTGCAAGTCTCCGAGTTTAAAAAAAATTCTTTTTAAATGTAAGCAGACTCTAGAACTTTTTAAATTTAGGAGAAGAGAAATCACTCCAATAGGAACATGGAGCATTCAGGTCCAGAAAAAATACCACAAATATTTGAAATTGTTTTTCTTATTTATTGCTTCATTCAGCACATACTTGTAGTTTGCCATTTGCCAAACACTGTTTCGGGTCCAGCAGTAAACACAACCAGCATTTTGCTGACATGAAATAGGTACAATGTCCCTGGATCTCCAAGTAGCTAGCCCAAAGTCAAAGTGGGAATCAAGCAGAATTCGGAATTAAACTGAGAAATTAATAAAGCTCCTGGTAAAAATCTTCCAACATAGTAAAAATCACCACCAGAGTGATGAGATTGGGGCATTTGAGCTGATGAAATAGCAGGATCTTACTCAAACTTAGGATCCTTCTGCCTTGGTTGAGAATGGATACGTGGAAGGAGGCAGCAAACTTGCGTGAACATGGAGACACAACTCTAGTAATAGTCAATCCAACAGTTGACTGTAACTAAAAGTGAGAGTCAGGTGGGAGCCAGAAAGTGAAGTGAGTGAGGAGAGGCAAGTGTGGATAAAATCCATTTGCAATCATAATACAACCTTGAAAAATTCAAGATTTCCTTGCTGAATAATGAAATTTACTCAGTAGCCACTGAATCCTTTAGTTCTGTTGCAAGATCTAAATCCACCCAAGTCTTTGCTGTAGAGTTTTAAAAACTGGTAGTAATTTCCTTACTGCTTTAAATATTAGTCAATGCACTGGAGAGACAGTAAAGGAGTAAAGGGGATAAGGCACTTCCTCTGTAAGTAGCAGGTGCTAGTCCACTGTACAGTACTGCAGGGAGTGACACTAGAGCACAGAGCTAGGAGTATCACCTTCTGATTTGGCCTAGCCCTACCCCAAAGGATAAATATAAGTGGGTTTTTAATATACAACTCTTTTGTGGCCATAGAGACTCTGCTACATGACGTGCACTTTGTCAGTTCAAATCCAAGGATCCACTTTGCTGCAGTAGGGTATATGCTTTGTTTCAGCCCCGAATCAGTCGGCTCTATTACTCCCTTCATAAATGGAAGATAGTAATTTTAGCGTGGACCACACTAGGGCTGTGGCCCAGCTCTGGTCCAGAATATCCATTTGGAGGGGCTGGATAGATAGATAGATAGATAGATAGATAGATAGATAGATAGATAGATAGATAGATAGATAGATAGATAGATAGATAGATAGATAGATAGATAGATAGATAGATAGATAGATAGATAGATAGATAGATAGATAGATAGATAGATAGATAGATAGATAATGTAATGACCAGTTGTCATGTCATAAGATATGCGATTTAGATTTTATTTACTTTACCACAGACAGATTTTGGTTTAAGAAGTATGGCTATGCAGTATTTGCCCAAAGAGATGAAAGTATTACTGTTAGCATTTTCTGTGTTAGGAAAGAATGTGGATGGACCAGTTTTGAGGTAGAGAAGGCAGGGGCTCAATTTTTAACATTGTAAACATAATATTGAACTTAAGTATTCAAGTAGATTGTGTAGTATTCAGTTAGACAAATGATATTAAAGTACGTATGATCTAATCTGGAGCTTAAAGATAGGATTCATCAATTAAGAGTGACATTTAGTTAAGGATATTTCCTCCTTTTTATTGTTCAGCTGTGTTCTATTTCTTGAATTTATACGATGTTTAAATAAATTACTTATCATTTAAGTTCTCATATTTTAAATTTTAATTAAAATTTAAAATTTAATTCAGTTAATAAAATTTAAGTGCTTCATATTTACATATATTATATGCGCTATATGTATAGATTATACACTGGGGTATACATGGGGCAGAGCAGCTACGGGCTCTCTATGTACCCAGATGACCATGAGGCGCCCAGGAGGGAAGATGGGTTCTAGCCCTGGCCCGCCATCCCAGCAGAGCCCTGAAAGAAGCCAGAGGAACCTCCACACGAGGGCTGCAATTTTCAACATCCAGATTCCACAGCTCTTCAGAGCTCTACCCAGCAGAAAAACTGATCTTTCCCTGGTTCATCAATACATGCACGAGATGAGAGGCTACTATAAGAGTATCCCACCCACACGGCAGAGCCTGACAAGCTATCTGTGTCGTATTTGATATGCCAAAAACCCGCAACAATTATAGACCTCATTCCCATAACCTGAAGGAATAGTTTGAGGCTCTTCATGTTCCTGGAGTAAGCAGATGCCCTTGGGCTACACTAGAATGTGACAGGAAGTATGGAGATGTTACTGGTGCCCACTCGAGCAGATCGATGAACAACAGGAAGACAAGTGATACAAGTTATATGTATAGAATATTTAATTCATTGGAAGGTGTCAAAATTCTAGTTTAATGACTTTTCTAATGAAAGAATCATAGTATAAAAATCTTATTTTCCTAAATAAATGCTGCCTTCAGAATTCTATGAAGTTACAGAAGGCTGGAGCTATTGCACAGTGAGTGGGTAGGGTGTTAGCCTTGCATGTGGCTGACCCGATTCCATCCCGGCATCCCATATTGTCCAGTGAGCACCACTCAGTCTCTGAACCTGAGCTCAGAGCCAGGAGCAATCCCTGAGCATTGCCAGGTGTAATAAAAAAAAAACAAATAAAACAAAAAAGGAGAAAAAAGTTACAGAAGACAGTACGGTAAAGCTATCAACAAAATTCTCAGCAATACCATCACAACACGCCCAAGCTACCTCCTTTTTACTTCTCACCATGATCCTGGTTCAAACGCTGTCATCACTAGCTCTCTACAGCAATGGTGTTCTAAGTATTTCTGCTTTCAGCTCTGGGCCATCCTAGACCATTCTTTATAGGCAGTCAGTGATTTCATCAAACTTAAAAGTTTTTTGAGTGGGTTTTTGTTTGTATGTTTGTTTGTTTTGTGGACACATCTCGCTGCGCTCAGGAATATTCCTGACAAGGTGCAGGTAACTGTATGGAGAGCCTGGGATTGTCCCCATTGTACTATCTCTTGGCCCCAAGACAGTTCCTTACAAGAAATTTTCCAGTGGCTTTCCATTTTTCTAAATAAAATCCCAATTTCTCCTGACTAAAAGGGATTCTGTCTATGCTGTTGTGTCTTTTGGTGTTACTGAGAAGTGAATGACAGCAGGACTGGCTGTTTTGGAAGGGGAACAGGAGAATTTGGGGTTTTGTATTTTAAAGAGTGGGATTATAGGCTCATGGGAAGTACTGGGCTTGGTAAGTAAAAACTACTGCAAAATCAGCTTATTGCAAAGGGAAAACTGAGGCTATAAATAAAGAAGCAAATCATTTTGTTGTATGATAAGGAAAAGGGAAAATAATTTTAAGGTAAATGGCTGATTTTACCAGTGGAGAATGGGAGCGATCATCAGCTGAGGTGAAGGATAATGAAGAGATTTGGATGCGTGAAATGATATTTTTGTAGATATTGTATAAAGATGTCTTTGGAATCAGGTAATCTGGAACTTTTGGGAGTACTTTGGGTTCACTTGGTTCATAATGAAAGTTTCAAGTTAAAGATGCTAACCTGTGTGGAAGAGGCTCACTTGTCAAGAGATTGTCTGTCAAAACTATGCCTGAAAATTAGGGAGATGCAAAGTGATGATGCCTCTTCGGTCACTTCCTGCAGTGTTACCTGCATGACTGTTGAAGCTTTGGCCAGACAGATCCAGAGGTGAGAGAGACCAAAGGCTTATTTTGGGGAGATTTTATTTATTTCTGTTTGGGGGCCACATCCAAAGGTGCTCAGGGCTCACTCATGGCTCTGTATTCAGGCATCACTCCTGGCAGGCTCAGGGGACATATGGGGTACAGGGGATCAGACCTAGTCGGTTGTGTGCAAAGCAAGCACCCTCTTCACTGTATTATCATTCTGGCTAAGAGGTTTTATTTTTGTAGTATTCTGATAATAGTGTCACGTACAGATATCAACCAAGTAGTGTTTTACATTTAAATTCAATGTGAATGCTAAATGCAGATAGTTTTGTGGGAACTCTAACAATTTTGGAGCTGTTGAATCAACTTGGATTAATGGGTTACTAAATTCTTCAAAAACAAGATCCTGGATTTGTTTAATCTTATTCATTCTCCCTCTCTTTGTAAACTTGGTTTAATGTAACTGTATAGCTAATTAGTAGAAAAGGCAACAGATTTACTATATTGGCATCTCAAAAACTTATTAATATATGTACATATATATGTATTGGACACAATTTAGCAAGCATTGTATGTGTGTATGTATATCTACTATCTGATCATCTATCTCAATCATCTATCACCTCAATCAATCTATCTATCTATCTATCTATCTATCTATCTATCTATCTATCTATCTATCTATCTATCTATCTATCTATCATCTATCTATGGCACAATTTAGTAGGCATTTCTTATTTTATATTTTGTTTTCAACCAAAAAATATTTGAATCAATCTTCAGGAAACAAAGAACAGGAAAATAAAGGGTGTTTTTTTTTTTTGTTCTTTCTTTTTTTTTGTCATTGAGCGCAGCTAGCTAATGATTATAGAGATGGAGAAAAAGGAAAGCTTAGTTCATTGCTAGTCCAATTTTACTGAGCATAAAAATCTGCTGGGAGTCTTGCTAAAAGTAAAGGTGTTGGTCTGGAGTGATAGTACAGCAGGTAGAGTGTTTGCCTTGCATGCAGCTGACCCACGTTTGTTTCCCGGCATCCCATATGGTCCTCTGAGTACCACCATGAGTAATTTGAGTGCAGAGCCAGGAGTAATACCTGAGCAAGATGTGTGAGGATCAGAGGTACAGTACAGAGAGTAAAGCACTTGCCTGGCATACAGCTTACCTGGTTTCAGTCCCTGGCACAGCTTAGGTTCTGCCAACCTCTGCCAGGAGTAAACCTCAAGCTTAGCCAGGTGTGTCCCCAAACAATAAAAAAAGTATGTTAACAGTATAAATTTTGATTCAATAGAAGTAGGATGCACCCTACATACTGTATTTGTACCAAGCTCCTGTTTTGGAAACCCCACTCAAGCTTTCTGGGAGAAACTCTATACAAGTTAAGACATGAAATGTGACTCAAGAATTGTATTTTTATTTTCCTTTTCTTAACTGTAACACCTATTTTACTCCTTGTATTTACAACTCTTAGTGCAGGAAGCAGAAGCTTTTTCATTACTTTTAAGAAGGACTTTGTGGGTCCTGAGAGGTAGTAGCCCTTGTCTTGGATGTCGCAGAGCAGGGTTCAATCCCCAGCTCCACACGTTTGCCCGGAGCACCATCAGGAATGATTCTTGCACAGAGCAAGTCCTAAGCAGCTCCAGATCAACTCTTCACCTGCCACCTCACCTCCCAAATACTTAGTAACCAAAACGATGAAGAAACTTGAAAATAAAGTTCACCAACAGTGTGTTTGGTATGATGCATCGTTGAGCATAGGAATTGCTGTTTCTGAGAGTTATGTTGAGCAGCACAAATGGATTCCTGAAACAAGCTGTGATGCAAGAAAGGTTTTGGGGATGAGTCATAAATCTGACTTTTATACTTGAGACATGGAAAATCTCTATCTGAAGTCTTGGGTGATTGTCTGATATGCCCCAAGGGCCTGTGCGACTAGATGATGTGATAGAAGGGAAGCAAAAGGAATAGTTCGGGGAGGGCAGCACTTGAACTCACATGGTGAGAACAGACATTTCTGCACAAAAGAGCAGAGAGGCCTGTTCACTGAGTAGACAGGAAGTGTGGTCTCAAGACAGAAAAGGTAGCCCTGTTAGAGAGGTGCGTATTTGCCATTATTCTTCAGTATCTCTCTCTCTCGCTTTTAAAATTTAGTCATGTTTGCTAAACATGACTTAAAAAAAGGCTTAAAAATCAGCCTTTGCATATTTTTAGAATTTCTCTTACCATTGTTGTTTTTGTTAGTGAATTTCTCCTTTTCATTCATGACTCACCTAAAGAATAATCTTTTGTGCAGTCCCATTCTGCTGAGTTCTACCCTCCCTCCTTAGTTCCCAGGCTTCTGTGGCATTTCATTCTTTGTCTGCACTTAATTCTTATTTACTACTGTCTTTTCTCTAGCTTTACATTTCTTTGATAAAAGAGAAGACTGTTTTAGTAGTCTTTTGCATTCCCATCTTGACACACTCTACATTCAATTTATGCTAGCTGGAAGGAGGAAAAATAGGGTCAGTAAAAAAATAGATAGCTAGATTCTCAATAATGTATTTAAAATGGGCAGAATGAAAATGAATCATTTAATTAATTTTATTTTGACAGGAAAATGTTACTAGAATATTGTTAAGTAAAAAATTTATTTTTTTCTGATGAAGTATTGTGTTTGTTTTGTATAAATATATATATTTATATTCATATATTTGTATGTACATATATATACATACATATATATGTATATATACATATATACATATATACATATATACACATATATATACATATATACTACTTGGGAGTTGGGAGAATCTCATACCTTCCATATATGTATACATATATATATATGTATACATATATGGAAGGTATGAGATATACATATATATATATGAGATATACATATATATATATATATATATATATGGAAGGTATGAGATTCTCCCAACTCCCAAGTAGTGTTCAGGAGCCTAAAGGGATTCTCAGCCAGCCATTGTGAGAGCCAAGAAATGAGGTGCTGCTTGGACCCTGAGATGTCAGGGATTAGCTGGTCAGGCTGGTGGTGCTTGGGCAACAATGGCTGCATCTGGAAATACTCTGGGGGTGTTGTCATACAAAAAATGAAACAGGTCTGCTGCATGCAAGGTTTGTGCCTCAACCTTGCCTTCTTTCTTCAACCCCATAATTAAATGTTTTTTTTTTAACTCGTCTGCTTTTTTCAAAAAGGTTTTGGAGCACACTGGGCAATGTTCAGAGCCAGGGCAAAATTCCTGGCTCTGCACTCAGAAATCACTCCTGGTGTTGCTTGGGGACCATATGAGATGTCAGGAGTCAGACCCAGGTTGGTTGTTTGCAAGACAAACTCCCTGTTCACTGTACTGTCTCTCCAGCCCCCAAACACAGTAGCTTTTTGGTTTGGGTTTTCATTGAATGAATGAATGAATGAATGAATGAATAAGTTTTCATTCTTCAACAGTGTGTGCATATTTGATTCCAGCAACTTTGAAAGTTAAATAGGAACAGCCATCTCTGTCTGGTAAAATAGTGAGTGCCAGATCCCTCCACAGAGATACAGCCTTCCAGGAACTTTGCTAATCAGAATGCTAAGACTTTTGAGAACTGTCTTCAAGCTGGGATAATGATATGATAAGAAGCACAAATTAATGTAGTTTAAACTGCACATAAATCTTAAAAGAATTTTTGAGTATAGTAGTAATCAGCAAAAACTCCTCAGAATAGGAACATTTTCACAAAAAATTTTTGGAAAAGTTAGTTATTGTGTGGTAGGAACTGCGGTAGACAGCCTGTGGAGTATGAGTTAATTATTGGTAAGATATTGTTATGAAAATATGTGCATTGTAGATGATTGAAAGTCGTAGCCGTGGTACTTACAGTCTGTGAAAACTATTTCACGCCTCCAATATGGAACTCTATGATGGCATATTTTTCCTGGTATGACAAAAGGAACCTTGTTGCATCAGGTGTGACTATGGGCAGACTTGGTCAACATAGTGTTATTAATTTTCCTTCTCTGTGTGTCTATAAGGAAACGTTTCATTGGCATGCTTTTGAAGTAATAGTTTGACTTTTGTAAGTGAAACATTCATTATAAGGGACTTCCAGACTTTGGGCTTAGTAACTGTTTAAACTAACTTTGCATATGCTGTCACCTAAATTTCAGGAGTCCTGGGCAGTATCAATGGAAATAGTATCTTGGAAACTTAATGTGAGTAAGGTCTTGAATTAGAGTGTTTGTTGTCAGTAGATTCACAGCAAAGCCATAAGTCACTCTGAAATTTGTTTTGGAGTTAAGACGAGAGGATTTCCTTTTTCATTGGAACTTTAGATGCCAGTCTTCTTATTTTCTTTTCAATCGTTCAAAATTCGGGGTTTGAGTTTCCTCCTTACTCGCATGAATTTCAGCATTATTTCAACAGAGAAAATGAACCTGATTCTTATTTGTTGGGAGGTTGAGTTTTGGGACTACAGATGGTGGTGCTCAGAGTTCACTCCTTGGAAGTATGGGGGAATCAGACACTGCCAGGGGTCAGACCAGACAGGCTTCTCTTCAAGCGGTAATGTAATGAAAGACTATCAATATTGGATATGCAACAGGTAATAGACTAGACATTTAAGAACAAATTCTGAGATATTTTCAGACATAGATAAGGTATTGTTTTTATTAAGATATAATATTTTCAGATATTTTTTCCTCCGGAACAAATGTCACATGAATCTACAGAATGAAAGAATGGGGAGTCATTTTACATATTTGTGGGCAGACCTAAGACCCCCTTCTATGCACGCCTGGAGGACCTGCTTCTTATTCTGTGTTTCAGAGATGCAGGTGTTCTCTTTGAAATCTGAACCTCTTGCATTTTTCCTGTAACTACAAAGTCTTTCAGAAACAAGTGGAGCTGTATAGTTAAACACCTGAGGTAATTCCCAAGTTGGAAGGAATGCATTACTGCTTTTTTCCAGAGTTTTTTTATTTGATGACTTAGTCACAAAAACATCATATACACTCTCAACATAAGTTGATTCACTTATTTCATTAAAGTTTTATTGCTTAATGTGTTCTGACAATACCAGCAACATGGAGAAAGGCTTTAAATGCAGTATGATGCGGTTTCATTTGGAATGTGGAACTTGTCTCATGAACTGTCCAAAGGTATTACTTCTGTAGTGAACATGTATTATCTTGGAAGTCAAATTATTATAATCGAGAGGGATCACTTTGGCAGTTCATTATTTCAGATTATTTTGCGTAGTACTTTTTAATTTAAAGAGACAAAAACAAGAAAGATTAAAAGAGTTTGATTTGGACATATGGTGATAATTAAAAGAATTGTTTTCCCACAAATTTTAGCTCAGTGATAATTATCATTTAAGATTGTAATATAAGTGATAAGCCTTTGGTTTTCTTCAGCCACTTCTACATTTATGAACTGGCTGAAAAAATCCTGGTGCTCTTTTCAGGTGAGTGGAAAATGATGTTTAATCTGTGCCTGAATGCAGAGAATTTGCTCTTGGGTTTTCACGGCTAAGCTGAAGATGGGTCTTGTTTTTCTTTTTTTACTGAGAATATTTTTATATCTTAATTAACTAGGAAGTGAAGTTTTATTGACTTTCCTTAGTTGTATCATATTTAGACAAAGTTACAATTTCTTGGTTCTTTTGGAATTCTACTAGGAATAAGACTTTCTATAAGATTGTGAAGTACAAAATAATAGACTTGCAAAGCTAGAAGAAATTAAAGAGACTTCTACTATATGTATGGTTAGCCACAATGTTTAAGAGGGGGAGAAAGACAGAGAAGAGGAGGAAAAGTGATTGCTATAGAGGCAGGCTAGGGACAAGGGAGGGAATCAGGAGGCACTGGTGGTGGGAAATGTGCACTGTTGGAGGGATGGGTGCTGGAATACAATGTGGCTGAAACTCAGTCATGAACAGCTTTTTAAAATAAAAACATGTAAAAAAGACATCAGTTTCCTAATGCTATAGAAAAAACCAAACTTTTCATAATAAAAGATAAATTTTAAAATGCACAATTTAAATAGAAAGAAAATACCTACTTGAAACAATAGGAGTACTTAAAATGTATATAGCATAGCATCCGTTTTAAGTACTCAGATTTTGAGTAATTTAAACAGATGTAGACTTGCTTTTGTCTTTTCCTTTATACAAAAAGGAGAAGAAAATTATCACTAATAACCATATTTACATATATCCAAAAAAGCAGTGCTTTTAAAAAAGGCATTGGGGCCAGATAGATAGTATAGGATTTAGGTGCTCGCTTTGCATGAGGCCAAGTCAGTTCTGTCCCTAGTGCCACATAATGGTCTTTCAGGCACTGCCAAGAGTGATCTCTGAGAACAAAGCTAGGAATAAACCAACCTTGAAAATGCCATAAATGTCCCCAACCAAAACAACAAAACATATTAAAATGCATATTGACTTATGGATAGGTAATTAATTTCTATTTCACTCTCTTATAATATGATGGTGAAAACCAATTTTATCTTGCATTATTTGGAAATACATTACATCTCCATTGTTTTTCACAAATGTGTAATGAATTAAAACATCACAGTATCGGACCAGAGCGATAGCACAGCAGGACAGCGGGTAGAGCATTTGCCTTGCACGCAGCTGACCTGGGATCAATCCCTGGTATCCCAGACGGTCCCCTGAGAACCACCAGGAGTAATTCCTGAGTGCAGAGTCAGAGTAACCCCTGAGCATTGTTGAGTGTGACCGAAATACTAAAAAAAAAAAAAAAAAAAAAAAACACAGTATTATTTAGATGATATTTTAAATAACTTCATATTTAACTTTTTGGAGAAAGTTTGTCTTAACTAATTAAAAACTTTATTCTTCATGTTTTTTGAAAAGACCTATTGTAGTTTCTGCCACTTGGGGTTTCCTACAATGGTACACTTCTTATTATTTCTATTCCTTTTTACTTTAATAGCATTTAATAATTACTGTATTTTGTGACAGTTTCCAACTAACAGGTATTCCTATGTGCACTTAAAGGTGTTACACCATGCAAGTCATATTTCTGTTAAACATTCTTTATTTTCTTCAGTGGTGAGTGAAACTTGATAAATGTTTCTTAACTTCACTGTCACTGGTGTTCTCTTTGGTAGACTAATCTTTGTCATAAAGTAAATGCTTACCGCCCTGTGGCTAATGATCCTCCGTCATCTTCTTCCTCTCTGCTGATGGGAATCTATACTAGTCACAAGTTTGTATCTGGCATATAATCTCACAGAACTTTGCTTCATAGTGTTAGTACAATCTAAAATGATAATAACTATCATTAAATAGTTATTATCTTTACCATTATCATTCTTTATCATTAAATCAGTAAAATAGTCTTACTATTAACTTTGAGCAAACATTGTTAAAGACAGTTAAAACATCTTCAGGCACATTCTGGGTGAATAATTATTATAGACTTTCAACTTTTTCCTACTACACTACATAATAATTTTAAAGTTACAAAGAATAAATAATTCCTAATTTTAGAGTTATATGAAACTGGATAGACTGTAAATACATTTTGGTTAAGAATGTGTATTTGAAAATCCTTAATCCTTGTTAAGAGAAAAAGAAGATATCAAAGAGAAAGAAAAACAAGAAAAAATCTGCTGTGGTGATACAACTGACTGAAGTAGCAGTATGAGCTATTAAATGTATTCTTGAGTGGTTTCCAGCTACTCTTGTCTAATGTAAGAAGCTACGGCCGATTCTCTATCAGAGAGTGGATTATATACACTCATTCGTATTTTGCAAGGGGAACATTAGTGGAATTTCTGTATGTGTATAGATAGCTACACAAGTTCAGATTTCTGGAAGTACTGTAATTACTAAAGTTATGATTTATCTCTAGGTTTACTTTTGAAAATCTTTTGTCAAGTTTAAGATTTTTTTTTCTTTTTGGGTCACACCGGCGACGCTCAGGGGGTTACTCTGGGCTCTGCACTCAGGAATTACTCCTGGCGGTGCTCGGGGGACCATATGGGATGCTGGGGATCGAACCGGGCCAGCACAGGCCAGCTGCATGCAAGGCAAATGCCCTCCACGCTGGGCTATCGCTCCAGCCCCAAGTTTAAGATTTTTCATCTCCTATCTTCAGTGCTGTCTTACTATCTGTAGAATAAATAGCTTTAAAATATAATTGGCAAAAAGAACGGCAATTGAATTATATAATTTTTGAATAAGAAAACTATGAAAATGTTCCTATTCTCCAAGACAGAGCAGCTATGGATATAATTGAAAACTAGTTTTCATTTCAACACACCTCAAATGACTATTTTATAAAGGAATGGTAATTTTAAGTTTGGTTTTACTTTAAATTAGTCCTGGGTGAATAGTTCAGGGAGAAAATAAGGAAGCCTCTTGGCCATCTTGATTTAATTTGCAAACCTGAACTTAAATAGAAATGTATAGAAACAAACCTACATTTAAATGGGATGGGTATGAATTATTGGCAGTCTAAGAACCTGAAATATTATGCTGTGTTATAAAAATAGACATTCTTTGCTGTTGTTATGCTGCAGTATTTCTTTAGCTATATTTTCTTTAGCTCTTTTTCTCTCCTAAAAGTAATCTTTTGGGCTTGAACTAAATATGTAAGCTATTCTAGATTTTAAAATAGGTAATTTTTTGGCAGATTTGAAAGATAGTACTGGGTGAAGGCACTTATGTTACATGTGGCTGATTCCACTTCAGTCCCTGGCACCATGTGATCCGCAGAACATCCATGAATGTGGTCCTAAAAGTAAACAAGATGATTCAGGTAGCCCAGGGCATCCAGGGCCCATCCACAAGGCCCAGCAGCCTAAGGCAGGTGACCAAGTCCAAAGGGGCGATGTCCTCAGCCCTCAGAGACTAGTGTTTGGCCTCTCCCCTCTCGTCTCTAGCAAATAATTAGTTTAAATTTTTCAGTGATTCATATTTATAAGACATTGATGATACATTTTATTTGTATGTCCCAGTATTATACCATAGCATATTTTTATTTTTGCATTTTACAGTTCACTTACTCTGCCTCTCCTCTATGTTAAGGGGGTTAAATAAACGTGTTCATGCCTCACAGCTTCTCTGTTGCATGTACTCAGAATTTGAATTGTAGTCCTGGGAAAGACCTGCGATTTCTTCCATTTCAACTGACACATTTCTAAAGTAAGGAAACTTAACCCTAAACCATCTTAGTGAAATGTTATATAATTATTCCCATTTCTGTGCAGTAGATGTAGAAACAAACTTTAAAAATGTATTTGTGAATTTGGAACTATATCCACTCTAAAATGAATCCATCTGCAAACTCCTAATAGGGAAAAGCAGCTAAAATCTAGTATTGTGTAAAGCAAGAATACATTGATCTCCAATAACTGCTTTCTTAATCTTTCTTTTTTTTCCCCCTTTTCCCAAAAAATTTTTTTTTTTTTTTTTTTTTTTCCCCCCCCTTCTCCCCCTTTTTTTTTTTTTTTTTTTTTTTTTTTTGGTTGGGTTTAAATAACGTTTTAAAATTACAGTTTAGTCACATGGTGACAATAGTGTCAAAAGTGTATAGTATTGGGCACAGTTACTGCAAAATGCCACCATCAAAGTATCCATGAGACACCCCACTATTATTCCTATCTTAAATTCTTATCTAAGAACTCAGCTGGGTGGTTTTTTGGAGAAAGATTTGCATTGACTGAGGGAAGGATCATTTGAGGGCCCACAAACTCAAGGCTCAGAAGTCTCAACCCCAGGTGTTTCCTCCTGTGTCTCTGTCTCCCTCTCCACAATATTCCCAGTTACCTCTGAGTTTTGACTCAAGTGTGTCAAGATCCCTGTCTTAATAGAGGAAGAACCAGAGAGAAAGCGGTATTTTCTAGACTAATCATGGCATCTCATGGCATGTTTAAATAATATAAATACAGTTTTATAATATGCAGTGACATATAATATGCAGTGACATATAGTATGAATATTGTTACTTATACAGTAATACAAAAATAAATAAATATATATATATTTATTTATTTATTTATTTATTTATTTATTGCTTTTTTGGGTCACACCCGGCAATGCTCAGGGGTTTCTCCTGGCTCTGCACTCAGGAATTACTCCTGGCGGTGCTCGGGCACCATATGGATTACCGGGAATCGAACCCGGGCCGGCATGTGCCAGCGACGTGCAAGGCAAACGCCCTACCCGCTGGACTATCGCTCCAGCCCCTATTTCTATCAACTTGAAGTGGAGAGGAGAAAATTCAGTTTTTCCTTATGAGGGAAAAGTATTTTCGAACCTAATTGTGGGTAGGGTATCCTGGGTCACACCCGCAGTGTTCAAGTCTGATTCATTTACTCTGTGCTCAGGGATCTCTTTGTAAAGTGTTGTGGGGGCCATATGTGGGGCGGGGGACCAAACTCTTGCACACTTGCTGTCCTCCTTACTATCGTTCCAGCCGACAGAACCATAACATTGCTAAAGTCATGTATAGGAATTGCTGATTCTTCTGGTTCCAAGGGAACCTTGAATATGAAACTGCTGGCTGAGAAAACCTACGGATAATGCAATTTTGCCTTGCATGTCACTGATGTTTTTGTTTTCTAACACTGAAGACACTGAAACAAAAATATCTTTTAGATCTGCCTATGACCAAAAGCAGCAGAACCTGAGAACTAACTGGTCACTGAACTGAGTTGGAAAGGCAGGTGTTTGTGTGTGTGTGTGGGGGGGGTGAGAATGGGGAGTGGTGAGTTAACGTGGAAGGAAGGCAACACTCTGGAGGAGGTGCTGTGTGGGAACCTTGTATGTGTGCAGCCCGTCACAGAAATACTGTAAGTCACAGAGACTATGATAAAATAATGATGATGTTGATGATGGTGCTGTGTGGGAACTTCATATGTGTGCAGCTCTGTCACTAAAAGGTTGTGAATCACAGTGACTACGAAAAATGATGATGATGATGATGATGATGATGATGATGATGATGATGATGATGATGATGATGATGATGATGATGATAAGGGAGCAAGCTCCTGTACACAATTTGTGGAAATAAATATTGAATCAGCCTCTATGGAAAAAATAGTATAGAGATTTCTTTAAAAAATGTAAGGTAAACCTATCATATGAAAAAAAATGGTTTGAGGCTTTTTGTATTCCTGGAGCAAGCAGATGCCATTGGGCTACACTGGCACGTGATAGGAGTCAAATGGAAATGTTACTGATGCCTGCTTGAGCAAATCGATAAATAACGGGATGTCAAGTGATCAAGTGAAGTGATAGTTTGGGGCCTTGTTCACCTGGAAAGGTATATTGTTTTGGAGAGAGATAACTTTCTCTCTAGTTAGCTGGATACCAAAAGAAATCAGGATCATGCTCAATTTGGAGGACTTCAGCCCAATTCTAATTTGAAGTTTAATTTGTTTGGGTAACTAATAGCAGAAACTTGAACAATGCCTTTTATGATGATATAAAAATGTAATTTTAGGGGCGAAGCAAAGCACAGTGGATAGATCGTTTGCCTTGCACATAGCCAACCTGAATTCAGCATCCCAGATACCCCCTGAGCAATGCAGGAGTGATTTCTGTCTGACTGCAGAGCCAGGAGTAACCCCCTAAACATTGCCGCTGTGACCCCAAAAGAAAAAAATGAAAAAATTAGGTCTACTTTAAGCAGTGAACTTAATAGTGTGTCCCTATTTAGCAAAGTTGAGCAAATAAAGTGTTTGCCTGATATCTATTTAGAGTTTATATTTCTGATATCTGTAACACAAAACTGGACACTTTGAGTGTTTCATAAGTACTTCAAAGTAGATTTAAGACTTTAATGAAAAATAGTTACTTCTAATGTTTTAAATTTTTATTTACTTATAAATTACTTTGTATTTTTCTAACTAATAAAGAGGTATCATAAAAATACAATTATAATTTTGTATACATGTACTGTTTTGGCTTTGATAACCTGAAATATTGCTTTAACAGAAAAATATGTGAATGAAAGAATGAATATGTGGAGTTCTGCCTATATGCACTACCTTCATATAGTGGGAATGCTTGCCCCACCCCTAAACTTTTTTCCATTTCCCCTATAATGATTAATTTTTTTAATTTTTAAAAACTCAAAGGGAGGGGCCAGAGTGATAGTCCAGTAGGTAGGGCGTTTGCCTTGCACGCGCTGGCCTGTGACGGCCCCAGGTTCGATCCCGAGCATCCCATATGGTTCCCTGAGCACCGCCAGGAGTGGTTCCTGAGTGCAGAGCCAGGAGTAACCCTGAGCATTGCTGGGTGTGACCCAAAAAGAAAAAAATACTCAAAGGGAAAAAAATAGCAAATTTTACCTACACTTGGACAACTCTTTTTAAGCTTTTGCCCAATCTCTTTGTTTTCCACTCTATTAGCAGACTAATACATACTTGCTTTTCCACTTAATCTTTCCATTCACTTATGACTGTTATAATTTTTCTGTTCATCATTGATCTAAAATTGTACTTCACGATAAATTAGCCTTAGAAAATCTAATCTTTTTTCTCCATGACTCTACTCCTGGAATCTCTTACCCCTTTATTTGTATAATTTAATTTTCTTCCTTCTAGCTTTTAAACAGCTTAAGCATTTTCCTTAACTTTTCTTGCAGCACTGTTTCTTTTACTAACTGATTTTTCTTTTAATTTTAGTAATCACATTGTTTTTATGTACCTTTTCTGTATCATCTTCCTGAAATAATTTGAGTGATTATCTTTAAAATATGTTTATTTCCACAGAATGCCACACATATAATCGGCTTTGACACAGATACTGCATGTGTAACAATACCTCAATCTCAAAATAGGCACAGAACTATGTAGAGACTCTCACCACAGCAAGCACTTTGCTGATTCTTTCTCCTAACTGGATATCTTTACCCCCCTCCCCCCCCCCCCACTCCTCCTTCACCTCTCCCCACTCCATCCGTATGGTGTGCCTTCAGTCATCCATCAGCTGGTCAGAATCCAAACTCCTAAACATATCGCTTTGCTCTTTCACTTCTTTGTTATCATGTAATTGTGTCCTCATGACCTAGTCCTTGAACTCTTTTCTTAGACTTTTAAAATATTCAGAGTCCTTTCATTAATGCTGTCTAGGGCTGACCTCGCCTAGCTTTGTTTCTGCCAACACACTGCAACGCTTTTATGTTGAATTAGTAGTTCAACATATTTTAGTATTGTAACTTAAAATACTTTGTTTTTGAGGCTGGAGAGAGAGAGAGAGAGAGAAAGAGAGAGAGAGAGAGAGAGAGAGAGAGAGAGAGAGAGAGAGCACTGTGGACAGTCTGCTTAGCTTGCACAGGGCTTACCCCAGTTCAAGCCCTCCAGCCTGTCATATGGTCCTCAGAGCCCCAGCAAAAGATTCCCTGAGTGCAGGGCCAGGAGTAAGCCCTGTGTACCACTGACTGTGGCCGCCACCCACACACACACACACACACACACACACACACACACACACACACACACAGAGGCACAGGCGTGCGCATTTAGGAGAAGGAGTTTGTCCATACTCAATGGTACTCAGGGGCTCTTCCTGGCTCTGTGCTCAGGAGTGACCCCTGGTAGTGCTTAGGGGACCATATATGGTGCCTGGGATTTGAACCAATGTCATAATCATATAATTATAGTATTTCCTTCTCTCTGGTTCTAATTTAATAATCTGAGTCTCTTGAGCATCTTACGGTCTTATGTAAAAGACATGTTAATGAAAGCTAACAGTGTGGTTTAAGACTGATGAACAAGGACTGTAATAAGTTTTTAAGCACCAAAGTAGGACTAGGATACATACATACATACAAGCATATATATATATATATATATATATATGAATATATATATATATAAGAAAAAATACAACAGGTGTTAGGAAAGTGTGTGTTTACTTAGGGTCAGGAGATAATACAGCAGTTAGAGCGCATGGCCCCCAGGGTTCAGTTTCTAGCACTGCATGGTTCTCTGGAGCATCCACATAGTACAGCAGTTAGAGCACATGGCTCCCGGGGTTCTGTCTCTAGCACTGCATGGTTCTCTGAAGCATCCACATAGTACAGCAGTTAGAGCACATGACCCCCGGGGTTCAGTTTCTAGCACTGCATGGTTCTTTGGAGCATCCACAATAGAGCCTTGGAAGCCCCATATGCCACAGGGCCCCAGTATGTCGTATATTGAGCAAGGGTCTGAGTATTACTGGTGTGGCTCCTGGGTTTCCTGATCACTGCTTGGGAGTCCCTCAAAAGTAAAACAAATGTCAAAAACTAGATTTTGAAGAAACTGTGGAGCTATATGACAAATAACAAGATCAAGTGTGTTTATTCATATCCATGTACACTTGTGTAATTCAAACACTGAAGCAAATTGCAGGAGTAAAAATATATGGCGGCAAGGAAAGAAAATAATGCAAAAATCCAGGGGAAAATTACGTGAATCCAGGTTAAGATTCTAATTTTGCAGAAAGGCATAACAGAAAATATAAGAGCTCAGCGATGCTTATTCTAAAGAAAATCTGGATTGAACATGATGTATTTGCGTGTTTATCTATTTGTGTATTTGTTTTAAACTGTAGACATGGGATGTAGAGCTGGAAAGATCTGCAGAATCCTGGGCTGAAACTTGTTTATGGGAACATGGACCTACAAGCTTGCTTCCATCAATTGGACAGAATTTGGGAGCACACTGGGGAAGGTAGCGCCATGCCTTTTTGTTTCTGAAAATACAGTTATTTGAAATGATACAAAATGCGTTTTAATCACTGCAGACTTTCAAAGGCTTAGCACCTAAAAGTGAAACAGTCGTGCTAACACAAAGAGTAAAAATATAAATATGCCAGAATGATCGATAGTATTTTACACTTATTTTTAAGTTAAAAAACATATTAGTAATGTGTTTGAGTGTAGGAGATTAATAAGTAACACAAAAATGTGTCTCTACCCAACTGTATTACTATTTTGGCATAGTTTACGTCTTCCCTACTTTGTTTGATCTATGTGGTTACTTTCTTTCAAAAAGATATAGGCCCCCAACTTTCCATGTACAAGCATGGTATGATGAAGTGAGAGACTTCAGTTACCCATATGAACACGAATGCAACCCGTATTGCCCATTCAGGTGTTCCGGTCCTG
This sequence comes from Cryptotis parvus, assembly GCA_021461705.1. NCBI lineage: Eukaryota > Metazoa > Chordata > Mammalia > Eulipotyphla > Soricidae > Cryptotis > Cryptotis parvus. Next base: position 44,710 of record JAJIBD010008016.1, read on the forward strand.
TCTGTACTCATTACACACAGGTATGTTTCTATGTATGTTGTGCTTCCTTCCTCGAGTTCAATTTGGATGACTATAGAAGAGTTTAGTTCCTGAATTTGCATCTTTCTTATGTGAATGGCATTTGTTATGATAAAAAAGAAATTGACAAGCAATAAAAGCAGTTTTCAGAAAAAATAACCCAGCATCTACTTAAGGATATATTTGCATGAAATTTTACTTAAAGACTTATTGGGAGAATTCCTAGCAGGGCTCTGGAGCAGGGCAACTCCCGCTGATATTCAGACTTTATGGTACACCATAAAGTTATGACGCCTAAGTCAGGGCTTGGCAGGTGGTGTGATACTGCTAAGCCCCTTGGTGCTGTGGCCTCTGAGGCACACAGGCAGGCACATGGTTGGAAGGGGATCCTGTGGCCCCAGAAAATGCAAACAAGGTGTTTGCTACCTTCAAAGTCAGTATCATTTTTAGGGGACCGGAGCGATAGCCCAGCAGGTAGGGTGTTTGCTTTGCACGCGCCAGCCCATGCCGGCCCAGGTTCAATCCCCGGCATCCCATATGGTCCCCGGAGCACCGCCAGGAGTGATTCCTGAGTGTAGAGCCAGGAGAAACTCCTGAGCATTGCCGGATGTGACCCAAAAAATGGAAAAAAAGTCAGTTTCATTTCACTTTGAGACACACCCAGAAGTGCTTAGTGCCCAGCCTCCTTGTTGGCGAGTCACCTCCAGAAGCTCTAAGGGGACACTGTAGTGCTCGGGATCAGCCAGCATGCCAACCATGTGCTCAGCCCATTGAGTTATCTCTAACCCTCAGGTATCTTTAAAATACATTTTCTAACAAATAGAAACTGTTTTGTTCACCATTGGATTTCATTGTTTACATGTTTGAAATCTTTTTATTGTTCCTGTTTGTATTTGATATTGAATGTGTTCTCACTCTCTAAATAAATAACTGAAGGAAGATTTGACTAGACAAGCAGAGCTCACAACTGCTGAGTTTCTAAAATTTCTATGGCCAAATATTAGTGGACATAAAGCAAATTGTTCTGTATGTGACAAGATTAAGATAAACACTGAACTCCATGATAACCAGTGAGACAATGAAAATATTGCATTATATAAGAAATTTGAAGACCTATATATTTTGCTCAGTACTTTGTGTTTAAGGTGAGAAGTTATGTTTCTTTGTTCACATAATACAGTATTTCTGGTTTGTTAGACTGGATATTTTGTTTTATATAGTATATTTATATTTTGAAGATGCTTGCATTTACAGCCTGACCAATTTTCCTGTATATTTCTTTGGTTCTTTAAGCAAAGCACTTCTCAAAGTTCTGGCAAAATGTCTATTTTGGCATTGCCTCATTTCATCTTGAACGATGTCTCTCGAGTTCAGTTTTATACATTTTTCTTAGGCATGGTGTCTTTGTCTTGGGCTACTTTATCTGACTCTTTCGTGTTCCTGATGCAGGTGGTTTGGGCAACCAGTAGCCGGATAGGCTGTGCCATCAATCTGTGCCATAACATGAACATATGGGGGCAGATATGGCCCAAAGCTGTCTACTTGGTGTGCAACTATTCCCCAAAGTGAGTAGACAAAAGTATGAACTTCATTCACATTGCTTTCTTTACAACTTAGGTTCCTGAATTTTTTTCCCTCAATTTCCAGCCTGTGTTAACCACTAGAGTGTATTACTTTAACTCAGTTATTTATGCCTGCTTGCTGCATAAAATCAAGGCTTAAAGGAGATACAGAACTTGATCTGTGCACACGGGGACTCGAGTGTTGTCCCTCCAGTTGATGCCTTGCACTCTCATGCTGCATAAATACATGATCATTTTGACTGTTGGAGATTAGCAAATATTGATTCACTGAGAATGTATTTTTACCTTTCTCTGAATAGTGTAGAGACTATTCAGATGACTATTGAAAATATATACCTCTCTTCAGTGTCCAATCTGTCTCAACTATGCTTTTATTAAAAGCAAAGGAAAGTTAGATAAATATTCTGGAGCAGAGTTTGGTGTTCTGCAAAAATTAAATTTTGTAATTTTTAAAAGATACATAAAATATTACTTAGAATATTTTAAGGCAATGAGGCTATAATTTATATTTAAACTCAGTAAGCAAAAAGAACTCTGTGAAGAAGTATATAAATGCCCTAAATTTACAGGCAAATGGTATTTAGAATAACTCTTAAGTAATTACACTTTGTATTGTCTTTTGCACTATGCTATTAAACTACCTTTTAATACAGTTGGTAATCTCTTTAAGGGGAAATTGGTGGGGCCATGCCCCTACAAACATGGACGCCCCTGCTCTGCTTGCCCACCTAGCTTTGGAGGAGGCTGTAGAGAAAATCTCTGCTACAAAGGTATGCAATGTTGTCTTTTAATAATTGTTTATGTTTTAAACCAGCTTTTGCATTGACTTCTATTTAAAAACCCAAACTTGCATTTAATTATGGCATGGCATTTCCAGTAAATCTAACAATATTTCATGTATTTAGAATAAGCTATTTATATTTCCTATAACTATATCTTTATAGATATATATGTAGAGAGAGAGAGTGCTGGCAGAATGTTCAGTGTTGGAGTACACTTTGTTCAGAGTCCTGAGTTTTGTACTGTAAATGAAAGGTTGCTTCTCTTATTCCTGTATGCCCTTTACATATGCTATGCTAGTACAAAGTGTTTTTGTATAGACACAGGAAGACAGTTAAGGTTATGGATTTGTGATTTAGGAGTTAATTAACTCTGAATTAGCTGCTTCTGGGCATCAGTCATATTTCCTAAATTAAAAACTCAGTTGCCCTTAGATTGATTTTAATTCCTTACACCCCAGAAGGAGGGTCCCACCATGGGACTGGATGAACCCAGGGCGGACTCTGAGTAAACATCCCTGGCCTTGACATGGGAGAGACTAAATGTCCTGAACAATATTATAAGCTAGAGCAAGGTCATGCAACAGACTCTGTTCTGACCCAAAGATAAACAATATATCAGAAAGGACCCTGTGGGATTAGGAATAAAACCACCTGCTAAGAGGAATGCAATTGGAGCTATAGGGCGTGATCTTCCCAGGAAAGTCAATAAATTTAACTATGAATTTAATCCAGGTATAGATGAATGTGTCTCATATCGTGTTTATATAAAATAACTAGCATGATTGTTGAAATGGTTGGTTACCAGCCAAGGATAAGAAAAAGCAACACTCCTGGGGTTCCACTCTTGCCCTCTCCGGCCTGTAGCCCCAGGAGCTGGGCCAAAGGCCCCTGGTGGTTTGGACCTTTAAGGGGAAGTTTCTCTTACCTCATTGTTTTGGTAAGAATAAGAAAATGTATGAATAATTGCAAACATTTCTTAGCACATGTGGAAAGATGTATATTCATTATAATGTGAAATGTTCTTTTGTTGTCGAAAAAGAACCATGCACGCCACTGTTGGATGAACCCTGTTTTGTTTCTAGAAATGCTGGCAACTTTTTTATTAAATGCAATACTGTCATTTAGGCTCAAGCCTTCAGCCTACCTTCCTTTCATTAATAACTACTGACATCTTAGATAAATGTATTGTGTTTGAAATGCTTATCATTTATTAAATTTAAATTTTTGCAAATTGAATTTATTTCTAAAAAAGGAAATCTTTTCTTGAAAACCTATTATAGTAAATAACAAGGACATGTCTGTGCTTCTTTAGGTCATGTTTTTTTTTTCTCTTTGGGTCTCACCTGGCGATGCTGAGGGGTTACTCCTGGCTCTGCACTCAGGAATTACTCCTGGTGGTGCTCAGAAGACCATATGGGATGCTGGGGATCGAACCTGGGCCTGCATGGGCCGGCGGCATGCAAGGCAAATGCCCTACCCACTGGGCTATTGCTCGGACCCTAGGTCATGTTTTCTTTTGGGAGTATCTTAACTAGGACCTGCCTGAAAATATTAAGAAATTATTTTACTCTTTTAGGCAAATTTAAATTCACTGAAGCCCAATTTCATTAGATCACAGTACACTGGTGTACTGTGTGTCATGTGTACTTGGTGTCATGAAGCAAGTCACTGATGCCATGTTGAAATTAAGCAATCTTTAGAATGATTCCAATGAATATTAGCCCAGGGAGGGCAAAAAAAATGACAAGGGTTCAAATTCATAGAGGTATGTTTTGCTTAATATCCAGTGCAGTATAAAGCCGAAACCTATGCCAAAAAGGGACACTGATTTTTCTGTACTGTAAAATGTTGAAAGGCATAGAGAGCCAGATATTGGTGTTTGGGTAATGTGGACTGCAGATTAATTAAATAAATTCTCTTCAACAGAGGGCTCAGATAGATACTATCCTCCACGAGAAGAAGAAACAAATGAAATTGAACGGCAGCAGTCGCAAGTGCGTGACACGCATGTTCGGACAAGAGCAGATGACAGTAACAGAAATGAAGTGATAAGCACACAGCAAATGTAAGCTCTCTGCGTGATACACAGAACTTTAAAAATGTCAAAGATACAGTTTTTGCTTGTTTGCTTTTTTGCATCACACCTGGTGATGCTCAGGGATGACTCCTGGTTCTCCACTCAGGAATTTCTCCTGGTGGTGCTTGGGGACCATATGGGATGCTGAGGATTGTACCTGGATCTGCCGCGTGCAAGGCAAAAATGCCCTACCTTGTGTACTATTGCTCCGACCCATGGATACAGTTTTCCAAAGTCAGGCCAGAGAGAAAGTACAGCAGGCACACTGCTTGCCTTGCATATGGCAGACCAGATTCAATCCCGACACCTATTATGATTCCCTGAGCAATCCAGGAGTGATCCCTGATTGCAGAGTCAGGAGTAAAGCTTGAGCACCACCAGGTGTGACCCCAAGAAAACAAAGTAAAAGAAATTTAGTATGGTATCATATGCACTGAGTTCTGGCTATTGTAGCTAATTTTGCATTGTCTAAATTATTATATTTTTAGCCCAAATTGTATCCTGTGAAGTAAGATTGAGAGATCAGTGCAAAGGAACCACCTGCAATAGGTGAGACTTATTTTCCTCAAAATTCACTCGCTAAATATGATAAATGTTTACTCTAAACGTTTATATGCAGAGAAACTAAGTTTTTCTTTAATTCTTTCATTTAGATATGAGTGCCCTGCTGGCTGTTTGGATAGTAAAGCTAAAGTTATAGGCAGCGTTCATTCACGAAATGGTAAGTGCTAGAGATGTCATGATTTGGCCATAGAATTCTTTCTATAGATACGATTTTTTAAAGTATTTTATTATACCACCGTGAGATATATAATTACAAAGATATACAATTAAAAATTTTATATTTGGGTTTTGGTCATACAGTGTTCCAGCACCCATCTCTCCACCAGTGCCCATCTCCCACCACCAACGTCCCCTGTTCTCTCCCCCTCCCCCAGCCCACCTCCATGGCAGATTCTTTATTTCTTTCCCTTTCTCTCTCTTTCTCTTTTCTTTCCCTTTAAGACTATGGATTACAGAACATACATTAAAGGGTTGTCATGTGTATCTTTTGCCTGTATTTAATGCTCAGTTCTAGGTTGGTATTAGTACCCTCGACAATTGTAAGACCACTGTTCCATTTTCTGTCTTTCCTAGCCTCTGACTCCCACATGTTTGTGATAATTTCCACCTTTGACAAGACCTCCTGATACATGTTTCACTTGACCTTGGATATTGGTATCATAATATGTACATATATATTTATGTCATGCAAATAAATGCAGTCATTCTGTATCTTCTCTCTCCTTTTGGCTAATTCCACTCAACATAATCTTCTCCATGTCCATCCATTTATAGGCAAATTTTATAATTTCATTTTTCCTAACAGCTGCATAGTATTCCATTGTGTATATGGACCAAAGCATCTTCATCCAGTCATCGATTTTCGGGCACTCTGGTTGTTTCCAGATTCTGGCTATTATGAATAATGCTGCTATCTATGAACATAAAAGTAGGGATGGTGTTTCCGCTGCGTTTTTTTTTTTTTTTTTTGCTTTTTTGGGTCACACCCGGCAATGCTTAGGGATTTCTCCTGGCTCTGCACTCAGGAATTATAACTGGCAGTGCTCGGGGGACCATATATGATGCTGGGGATCGAACCCGGGCCGGCACAGGCTGGCCTCGTGAAAGGCAAATACCCTACCCCTGGACTATTGCTCCAGCCCCACTGCTTTATATTTTTGGCTTCCCAGAATATATTCCCAGGAGTGGTATGGCTGGGTCAAATGGGAGCTCAATTTCTAGTCTTTGGAGAATTGTCTATATTGTTTTCCAGAAAGACTGTTCCAGCCGGCATTCCCACCAACAATAGATGAGTGTCCTCTTTTCCCCACATCCATGCCAGCACTTGTTGTTCTTGCTCTTTTGAATATGTGCCAGTCTCTGTGGTGTGAGGTGATACCTTATTGTTGTTTTGATTTGCATCTCTCTGATGATTAGTGATGATGAGCATTTTTTCATATGTTTTTTGACCATTCGAATTTCTTCCTTGCTGAAGTTTCTGTTCATTTCTTCTCCCCATTTTTTGATGGGGTTGTTACTTTTCTTCTTGTAAAGTTCTACCAGTGCCTGATATATCCTGGATATTAACCCCTTATCAGATGGATATTGGGTGAATATTCTTTCTCATTCTGTGGACTGTCTTTGTATCTTAGTCACTGTTTCTTTTGAGGTGCAGGAGCTTTTTAGTTTCATGTAGTCCCATATGTTTATCTTTTCTTCTAGTTGCTATGTTAGTGATGTTTCACCTTTGAAGATGCCTTTAGCTTCAATGTCGTGGAGGGTTTTTTTTTATATTTTCTTCAATGTACTTTATGGATTCAGGTGTGATATTGAGATCTTTAATCCATTTTGATCTGATTTTTGTGCATGGTGTTATACACAGGTCCAAATTCATTTTTTTTACATGTCACTGCCCAGTTTTCCCAACACCACTTGTTGAAGAGGCTTCCCTTACTCCATTTTGGACTCTTTGAACCTTTAGATACTATTTTTTTTTGGGTCACACCCGGCAATGCTCAGGGGTGTCTCCTGGTTCTGCACTCAGGAATTACTCCTGGCGGTGCTCGGGGAACATATGAGATCTGGGGATCGAACCGGGGCCAGCATGGGCCGGCGGCGTGCAAGGCAAACACCCTACCTGCTGGGCTATCGCTCCTGCCCTAGATAATATTTTTTGTGACCTATAAATACTTTTATGCCAGTATAAATATTTTTCTCAGGTGTTATTTTAAGTCATTTGAATACTGCTCATCTCCCCAAACAGAACTCATTCTATTTCAACATCCAACATCCTCTCTCTGTTCCTTTCTCTCTAAGCAATCCAGCATCTGTAGAGCTGCAATTCATTATGGTATAATAGACAATGACGGCGGTTGGGTAGATATTACTAGACAAGGAAGAAAACATTATTTCATCAAATCCAATCGAAATGGCATTCAAACAATTGGGTAAGTACTATAATAATCTCTTGGGTATGCTGATTTTAAACTGTGCCAGTGAGGTAACATATTCTTTCAAAACAAAACATAAAAATGCAATTTATGAAGAGAAAAGATATTTGAGCTAATTTCAGCTCTGCAATTTCCATAGACAAAATGAAAGCAAAGTAGTATATATATATATATATATATATATATATATACACACACACATATATATACATATACACATACATATATATATATATTCAAGTTGACAAAATGCTAATCATCCTATTTTCTAACATTTTATTTAAAGTGTACTGATTGAAAGTTATTCCTGGTGTGCACAATGTTTCAAGCTATGAAAGAATATACTCAGGACAAGTCCAGTGAATTTGCACTTTCTTCCTGTTTAGGAAGAATGATTTATTTCATGCAACAGTAACTTTGTTGATATAATAAATTAGGTTAATAAGTAAAACAGAATTTTGAATATTTCTATAAATGTACTCTATACGTGGTACCAGAAATGATGTTAAGGAGTCAGGTAGATAAGGCTGATCCCAGTTTAATTTCAGCCACAAATGGTTCCCTGAGCACTCCAGTAGTTTTCCTGGAATCACGCCCTCCCTCCCCACGCACCATACTAGTTTTGCAGCCTTAGTAGCACTGTGTCTAAGCACCCTTAATTCCAGTAGGTTAAGAAATAATTACCTGGACCTGGAGTAGCCCTCAGTTCCCAAGTCCCCAGAATGTTATGGGACCCCCTCAACTCCCACCTCTCCAGCATGTTATGGGACCCCCTCCTCAAATACCAGCAGACTGTATCTTGTTGCCACATCTTTTTTATTCCATTTAAATATAGGCTTAGCAAGACAAAATTGATTATGATTATAAAACATTTTTTTATTGATGTATGTACTATAAAAGTGGTTCAATAGACGTGCAATAAAGTGTTTCTTCAATGGGAAAAATAAACAGTATTGAATCTCATGTGAAATGCGTTTCATTGAATCGCTTGAATCACTTGAATCCTGTTATTCATCGATTTGCTCGAGCGGGCACCTGTAACATTTCCGTTGGACCCTATCACGTGCCAATGTAGCCCAATGGCATCTGGTTGCCTTTCATTAAAATGTAGTAAATAAATAATATTTTTGCCTATAAGTATAGGTGGTTGAAAACCCACAGAAGAAATTTTATAATGATATCAGAATTTATTAAAAATCTTAGCAAATTAACAGACTGTTCTGTATGTAAAATTTCTTCAACAGCTTGATGTGTGTTTCCGGTCCCTAGCTGTTGTTTTTAAAGTTATAGCTTTAGGGGCAGTGAGATAGTACAGCAGGTAGGGCTGTACTGACAGGGTCAGGGGGTGACCACGGCAGCAGATGCCTGGGCCTAACTGGGTTCCTGGCAGTACTCACAGTCCATTAGGGCTCCCAGCCTGTGGCTGGGCTGGACACTTCCCCTGTCCCTTCGAGGAAAGAAATAAGAAGACCAGAGAAGTTACTTTTAAGCGGTACTCTTTGTTTCACTTTGCTGCTCACAGCAGAAAGGTCCTCCAGAAAGGACCTCTGGCTCTTTCCCTGCTCATTCTCCTGCAGGCTACTCTCTCCTGGGGGTGGGGAATGGGGGACGGTTCTATGCAGGCTCTCTCGTCAGGGCCTCTCTCTTCTGGACATCCTCATTCAGGCTTATCTCTTCAGTCCTCTCCCAGGACTTCTCCTTTCAGGACTTCTTTTCTTAGGTCCTTTCTGTTCAGGGCTTTTCTCTTCAGCTCTTTTCTCTGGACTCTGGCTGAGTCCCTATCTCTGTTTCACTGGGTTCCATTGTTCCATCCTGTTGCCTCTTTTTCATCTTTTCTAAGTCCCTAACTGATACTATTTCTCTTGTTCCACCCACTTGGAATTCCTGTTGCCCTGTTGCCCTGTTGCCCTGTTGCCCTGCTGCTCTGTAGCCTTGATGCTCGCCCTCTGGCCCAGGCAACAGGTCTTGTGGCTTTGGTGCTGGCCCTCTGGCATAGGCACCAGGAGCAGCTTCTCCTCCCTGGTGCTGGCCATCTAACTCAGGCATCGGGGCCCCATAGCCCAGGCGCTGGCCTTAAGGCCTTAGCACCAGGGGCCACTGCTGTCTCCATCCAGAGACCCCTGGACACTCTCCTGGGGCCCCTATGTATATATAGTCTCTGCAAGATTCGGAACCCTGGCTCCCACTGTGTAAAAGCTTCCCAACTGTAGAGTGCTGTCCCTTTAAGAGGTGAATTAGAGTGTTGTCCCTTTAAGAGGTGAATTAACTATCCCTTTAAGAGGCCTTTCAGAGTCAAATGATATCCCCTTTAAGGGGATTCCCACACTTACATAAGCCTTACCTTACTTAAGCCTTACCATACTTAAGCATTACCATACATAAGCCTTATCATAACTAAAAACACTACCATAAATAAGCCTTACCTTCTACAGTAAGCATTGTTTTGGGAAATTCCTTACAAATAATTAAGTTTGGTTTTGTTTATTGAACCACACCAGATGAGGCTCAGGAGTTGCTCTGACTCTGCGCTCAGGGATAAATCCTAGCGGCACAGGCAGGGTCAGGGATGAAGTGGGGGCACAGGTGTGCCATATGGGATGCCAGAGATGACCCTGCTCAGCCGCTATGCAGGCAAGCACCCTACCCACTGTACTTGCTCTCTGGACCTTAAATTTCAGTATATAGTGGTATATCTATTCCTATATTCTTGTTTTTAATACAATGGGAAGGGATTATTTATTCACTTTTGCATCATACGAGATAATACAAAGGACAAACTTCTATAATACTACATGTTAGTAATTGTAGTGAAACATTATTTGATCTAACTGTGATAGGGAGTTAATATACTGTGAATTTAAAGTTTAATGGGCAACAAGAATATATGTGGTAAAGACTATTGTTTTATGATAGTATATGTAGATTTTCAGTATTGATAATGAGAAAAGATCATTTTGCTATTCATTTGGTTCATGTTTGATGGTATAGTGAATATAGCATAAAATTTTGTACTCATCTGCACCTAAATGTATAAATCATCAAATAAGAATGTTTAAGAAGTAATTAAACTCCCCAAATGCTTGAAATTATTCTGATGATGTTGTGAAATATGAAAGTGATTGACATTTATGTTTTTATCTCCAGCAAATATCAATCTGCTAATTCCTTCACAGTCTCTAAAGTAACAGGTTAGCACTTTTTAATGCTATTTTCTGACTAGCTTGCATGCCATTGTCTGCAGAAGATTTGCTTAATTGGTCGTTCTTTGTTTTGATTCTTCAGTTCAGGCTGTTACTTGTGAAACAACTGTGGAGCAGCTTTGCCCTTTCCGTCAGCCTGCTTCACATTGCCCCAGGTAAAGGGTTTTTTTCTCAGCGAACAAGTTAAGGGGCTGTTTCCTTGCAGCGCTCTGATTTCTTGAGAGTCTGTTGTCCCAGGACTCAAGAACCATTTTACATAAAAAGGATATTGATGGGTCAGTGAGCTAGTACTGAGGTTAGTTAAGCAACTGTTTCACAAGCAGCCCGTCTGGCCCCTTCCCACCCCACATCAGCCCCCAGCGTGACCTGGTGCATCCTGGAGGCCCCTCAGTGCCGCTGGCCCAGGAAACCCCTGTACAGCAAAACCACTTTCCAATATTACTCCAGTATCATTAGACAGCATTGAATTCTAGGGCCCTCACTCTCAACCACCAGCATACTGAGCCAAGAGTTTCCAGAAGGAAAGGCACCGCAGCCCCCACTCCAGACACGCTCACGCACGCACACACAAGAGAAAGATAAACTGTGTGTGGTCCTGAGTTCCGCAGCACTGAAGCCACTCCCCACCCTCAGGCTGAGCCACACCCATCTATTCCCTGATCCCTCTTCTGCCCTACATTTCTAACAGTCAGGTATGTACTGCAAGGGCTGAGCACATCCAGGTGTAGACCCTATCGAAAGTTAGCTTTGTAATCTTAAATAGACCTTTTTTTCCTTTTGGGGACACACCAGTGATGCTCAGGGATTACTTCTATCTCTGTACTGGGAATTACTCCTAGCAGTGCTCAGGGGGACCATATGGGATGCCGGGGATCAAACCCAGGTCGACTGCATGAAAGGCAAATGCCCTACCCACTCTGCCATCACCCTGGCCCCTTGAATTAACTTTTTGTGTATACCTATCTGTTTTGCTAATAGAAGAGGTTGAAGTAACCAACCTTTTTTTCAGAGTCTATTGTCCTCGTAACTGTATGCAGGCAAACCCACATTATGCTCGTGTAATTGGAACTCGAATTTATTCTGATGTAAGTATCCTAATGCATACAAGTCTTGTATTCATGTGTGTGTCTGTTTACACATATATGCACTGTATGAATAGACTGTGTGTACATGTACGCTTAGAAACAATTAGGAAACATATTCTGTGTTAACTACAAATTCTCAGGAGGGTTCATCCTCATTGTCACTAAAAGTTAAATATATATCAATTAACATGTCATATTTTGTTTTCACTAGAGTTTTCTCTATCCCACCCACATAGCTTGTTTCAAACACATCATAAAATAAACATTTCTGGATGAAGCTTGCTTTTCTGTAGTGTTTATTTTAATTCTCCAGTACTTGAAAAATTAAATTTTTCAATGTAAATTGAATAATTATATGTCAAATATGTGAACAGCATATTCACAGCCAAGGGGCACTTAAAAATAGCATTTCATCAAAAATAGATAATGCATTAAAATTTTTAAGAACACAAACTGAGGGGATGTTATAATGGATGACACTGAACATCATATTAGCTGTGATGGCTTCAGTGTCGATAAGCACTTTCCAAGCCCAGTGTCAAGTATGAAATGGCAGAGAATTAAGAAATGCATTCTAAAGTGGTGATTGGATTTACAATGTCAGATGCTGGGGAAAGAGTACATAGGTTGGCTTGTAGCTGAGCTGACGAGAATTGTAGCTAAAATTTGCCCTAGTTTATTGTAGGGATAGAGTGATACGTATCTACAGCATAAGTAGAGCATTGAGTGCATGCTGATAACTAGATTTTAGGTGACAGCCATTAAGAAGCCATTAATGATTCCTAGTAAGAGCTATAGAAACAATTTATAAAAGAAGCCAGAAATACATATTCAAAGTATGTTATAAATATGATTATGAAAGAGGTCTAAAGTATTTTTTATACCACCCTTGTCTTGGTGCATTCATTGAAATGTTTCTGTATCTCCCAAGCTTCCACTTTCCAATATTATTATGTGGACCTTAAACGTGCTGCTACATCTTAATTTGCTTTTCATCACATTTATGATTATTGTCCTGGAAACCTCCTTTTTATGTTTTTATTTTCTGTCAAAATCAGTCTTTTTTTAAATGTTCCTTTATTCAAGTACCGTAATTTACAAAGTTAGTCAGGACACGGCATGCTCAAATCCCACATACACAAGGTTCCGACATCAACCCCACAACCAGTATTCAAAGGCCACGCCTGCCTGCTGCTCCGCGACCATATGGGCTGCCAGGGACCAAACCCGGGTCTGCTGCATGCCAGGCAAGCGCCCTAACCACTGGGCTATCACTCTGGCTCCTGATCAATCTTTTTTTCAGCCCTATTATTTGCTTCTCTCTTGGAGTACCCAGCCACTCTTAGGCATCGTGATTGTTCCATCACCTTTCAAATTAATTTTTAAGTTCCTGAGGGTAGCAATTTGGAAATAAATTTATAGATTATTTTTTTTCATTAGTGGCTGAAGCATGCCAGTCTGTGAACAGACAGGCTTGCTGCCTGCTTAACTTACAGTGCTTTGATATTAAGGTAAGTCCTGACACACATTTGTTGAAAATGTAAAGATATAAATGGATCTGAATGAGCGTACCTAGAACCTCAGAGATTCCAAAGAAAACATTATTTACTGATTATCCTGTGAAGCATTTATATGGAATGCTTTATTTAGAGGTGACTACAAGAGTATGCCACCTGCACGACAAGCCTGGCAAGCTTCTCGTGTCGTATTTGATATACCAAATACCAGTAACATTTATATTAGTTCATTCCCATGCCCTAATATAATGGTTTGAGGCTCTTTATGTTCCTGGAGCAAGCTTTGGGTTCCACTAGCATGAGACAGGACATATGGAGATATTACTGGTGCCCGCTCTAGCAAATAGATGATTAACGGGAAGATAGTGATAGTGATCCTGTGAAGCACCCAGACTTTTAATTTTTTGTTGTGTCTGGTGAAGATCTTTACACTCTTCCCCATATGCCTAGACATGTAAGCCATTATTAGAGTGAAAATTTTGTTAGAATTTGCATCCTTAAATTATTTTCTCCTCTTACCTAAGAGAAATGTGTAGGTTATTAGGCATTATGCTGATCTTTGTAGGAGTATGAAATTATACAGATCTGGGAAACATACAGATTGGTATTTCATAGTGAGTGCAGAGGAAGAAATTCAGCCATAAAATTCTTTCTTCAATACATTCGGGACTAGCCCCCTGTACTTCTGGGGGCCTACCTCCAGAACAAATGCAAGGCATCGAAATACTAGCATCAGTCTACAAGGCTGTTTCTCTCTCACTCTCTTTCTCTATCTCTATTTCCCACTTCCTTTCACAACCTTTCTTTTTAGAGTTGCAAATTGTACATACTATTGCTTTGAACATTTATTTCTCATTCATTATGGATGGCATTTTGTATTCATTAAAAGTACTCCAATCCACAGAAAATTCCCTCTTTTCATGATCCTTTATACTTATAAAATGTAGGTGTTAAGAGAAAAATCATATCTGATCTCTGAACTCATATAGGAATGCCTACTGACTGCATAGTCATGAAAAAAAATAACATAGCTTCCAAATACATTAAGTGGTTGGGCCTAGTGAATGTTATACCTAAGCACTCTTACTGCCTTGGGGAAAATGTTAACCATAGCCTTTTAGAAGAACAAGATAAATACTGAAATATGAACATAATTATTTTTTAACTTCATTGGGTTTAAATATTAATGCAGAACTTAAAATGAGGGGCAAAACACCTCCTTAGAGAAAGTATATCAATTTTTAGGTATATAGAATTTTTGTGATATTGAAAAACACATGAAAATTGTTAAACAACTTCATTTTGAATTCTGTGATCTCATTAATCCTAACTAATGCACAAAGTTCAAAGATCACTATTAAAGCAAGGTCATGTAATATGTTCGTGCTTATGTGAATTTAACCAAAAAATCCTCATTAAGTTTGGCAAAGAGATCTGAAAATAGCACACCAGTGTGCTTAGAAATACCCATAAGTAAATGAGAGGGATTGCTTCCCAGAAATAGTTCAAATGTTCTTTTTTTGTGGAATTTCTATAGACTGTCTTCCTCCATTAACAATTATTGGGAAAAATTGCGATCAGATATTAACGGGAAGATAGTGATAGTGATCCTGTGGAGGATCTAGACACAAGTTTAATGGCCAAAAAGAGTTGACTTCAAGAAGTCGGTAGTTACAAAAAAAAGAAAATATTAAACCTAAAACAGTAACTTTCTTCTCCATAGATATCCTATTCAGTTCAGATTATATAACCACAACAGTACAATTTTTAAAAACTCTTAAAATTTTTAAAATATTTTATGTCAGATTTTCATACCAGAGTGATAAACACTGAAAATTTTAGCTGAAGTTATGGTTGTTCTTTATGTTTTTTGCCATGAGGTTATTTTTCCAGCCATATTTTCTTTGCTTGAATACATTATTTAACAGAAAAAAATAGTACTCCCATTTAATTTATTTTGAAATAATGTACTCTAGAGATTTACACAACTATGAGTTGTTTGCAGTTCAAAACTGAACACACTGAAGCACAGATAATCTGACCTGTGAATTTTTATTTAGAGATATCTGAGGAGCATCTAGCAAAGACCTGAAATTTTGCAGTTACAAAGAATCATCACCTCTTGAATAGAAGCAAAGAGCACATTTGCATGTCATTGCTTTGCTAGTAGAAAGGGCCTGCTGTTTGGACTGGCAGGCATTTGCTAGATTCAGTGGTGAAGGGATTCTTCCAGTGTCAGTTCTTGCTCTAGTTGAGACTTTCTTTCATACACAAAACACCATCTTAATTTTTTTTTTTTTTTTGCTTTTTGGGTCACACCCGGCAATGCTCAGGGGCTTCTCCTGGCTCTGCACTCAGGAATCACTCCTGGCGGTGCTCAGGGGACCATATGGGATGCCAGGGATCGAACCTGGGCCGGCACAGGCCGGCCACGTGCAAGGCAAACGCCCTACCCGCTGGGCTATCGCTCTGGCCCAAAACACCATCTTATAGCTGCTCACAGGCTTTCATATAGAGAGAGAGATCAGCTACTTCATTCTGGTAAAGGAGTAGAAGGAAGTCAGCGGGGATTTCCTATTAACTGTGGGTGTTCCTTGCTCCTTAGCTTTCCAGTATCTGTAGAGCAGCAGTGCATGCTGGGGTGATTCGGAATCATGGTGGATATGTCGATGTTATGCCTGTGGACAAAAGAAAGGCTTACACCGCTTCTTTTCAGAACGGAATCTTCTCCGAAAGGTAAATATGTCTGTTAGTATACATACACAGTCACTTCAGTATGAATTTGGAGTTCCGTTTCTATACTTCCTTTCAACCACTCAGCCAGAGATCTCCCAGGGAAGAGAGACACTGCAGTGCCAAAGGTGCCTGTCTCCTGCAGGCTTATGGAAACCAACATGAAAATAACACTAGGAGCTGCCCTGGGGCGACCGGCCATAGCAAGCAGAGCCTCACACGCAGCTGGGGGAACTGGAGCTGGGATCTCCCCTAGCTCAGCTGACCATGGGGCCCCGGAGGGCGGATGGGTTTTGGGTGTTGGCCCGTCACCTCTGGGGGTCCCGGAGGCAGCCGATGGGACTTGCCCACTGCGTTGGAAGCCATTTTCGCTGTCTGGATGCTGACCATGAGGCCCCCTAAGTCATGTGGCCGCACGGTCCATCAAACTACTGGAGACGGTTGTGTCCTTTGATGTACTGCATTCTATGATGTGTGGGGAGGGGGGAGCGGGTGAGCGGGAGGAGGTGATGGAGAGGAGAGAGAGGATGTATGGAGCCTGCCGGGTAGTTGGGATGTGGGAGGGAGAGGGATCTGGGGACATTGGTGGTGGGAGATGGGTTTGGGTGGAGGGATGGGTGTTGGAACACTGTGGAACCGGGACTAGAGCATGGGCATCTTGCAGTTGTATGTCTAGGAGTGGTGTAATAAAATTTAAGGGAATAAATTAAAAAAAAATTAAAAAGGGAAAAAATAAGGAAAAAAAGAAATTAACACTAGGAGTCGTTAATTGGTCTTAAAATAAGGAAGTTTCTATCATCCTCTTCTGGATTTTCTAGGTTGGTTTTCTTAATTCTTTACAGATGAGCAAGACACTGACTGTTTCTCTAATCTAGTTCTCTGACAAAGTATTTGCCAAAAACAATGAGTGTAATTTTCTTCTTAGCTAAATTCTCTTTTTTGGTTGGACATTGGAGGCCTTGTATGACATAATTGAACTTTCTCAGGTCATCTCATCCAGTTTACTATCCCCTTAGTAGGATGCGCTGCTGTGATTTGGCGAACTACACGAGTCTTAGAAAGGAACATATAGTGACTGTTCAAATCACTGGTATTTGACGAGTTAAGTCCCATTATTTAATGTAGCTAGAAAAATCTCTAAATTTTATTTGGCAAAGTTATTTGGGCCACACCTGGAAGTACTCAGGGCCTACTCCTGGATCTGTGCTCAGGGATCGCTCCTGGAGGCACTCTGGAGTCCATATGCTGCCCTGGATGGAATCAAGCGGGCTGTATGTAAGGCAAGTGCCCACACTACCTCTCTGACCCTTAACATTTAAGCATTTATTGGGAAATTTTAAATTACCAGTTCAAAGTTGAAATAGTAGTGTGTCTTTAATGGGTACATATTATACATAATATCAAGATTGGTTTTTACATTACCTTCTGGGTGACAACTTCATAAGAAAAGACAAATTTAAACTCAGCTTCTGTTTTCAGATGGCACTGTTTATGAAACTCCTTATTGAGAAGGTGACTACAGTCTGCTCCTCGTCTCCTCAGTCAGATCTGGTGTATGAAACAGATTCAAAAACAGAGACTGATACACTTTTGTAACTGAAATGGAATCATATGGTTTTATATGCCTGTTCCATTTATTCCATTTATTTTTAAACTATCACTATCACCATCTTCCCGTTCATCATCGATTTGCTCAAGCGGGCACCAGTAACATCTCCATATGACCTGTCTCATGCACGTAGAGCCCAAGGGCACCTGCTTGCTCCAGGAACATAAAGAGCCTCAAACCATTCCATCAGGTCATGGGAATGAGGTCTATAATTGTTACTGGTATCTGGCATATCAAATACAACACAGGTAGCTTGCTAGGCTCTGCCGTGTGGGTAGCATACTCTTTAAACTACAATAATAATAGATGATCTCCAAAGCAAACAGATTAACTAGTTTTCAAAGCAATAGATACTTTAGGTCTGTTGGTTTTTCTGCATTATTATTCCTCTTATGTGAGTTACATTAACTGTAATTTAGAAATGGGTTAACTAGGGCTGGGTTTAATCCTATACCCTGGGGCATAACTTGTCAGTCTTAGAGCCAGGTTCTTCTCTAGATCCCTAGTCTTTGTGATGCATTTTATCATGGTTCCTTTACCATGAGAAAAGGAACACAACAAACACATCCATTTTTTAAGATATAAGTCATTCTGTTTTCTATGAACACAAATCTCTTGGGGACAGAGAGATTGTACAGAATGTAAGGCATTTGCCAAGACTTGGTCATTTGGGTTGATGGTCTCCTGAGCTTCATCAAGAGTGATTCTTCAGAACCAAAGTACCCCTGAGAACCGCTGTGTGTGGCCACAATATCAAAAAATTTAAATTCACAGTATATTAACTCTCTATCACTGTTAGATCAAACTAATGTTTCACTACGGTTAATAACATGTTGTATTATACAAGTCTGTCATTTGTATTATCTCAATATCAAAAAAAAAGTTTTTATTAGCTTCTGCTTATATGAGTGGGTCTATTGTGTCTTTTCACTTTAAATTTCTCCCTTCTTGGTGTATTTCTGGAATCTTGTTTTTGGTTTCTGTTTGGGTGCCATGCCTGGTAGTGTTCAGGGTATACTCCTGACTCTGCGCTCAAGAATCACTCCTTTCTCTGTGTTCAGGGCACCATGGTACAGATGCATTCAAGGCTCGTGCTTTGCCTGCTGAACTACCTCTCAGGCCCATGCTTGTTTATGTTGAGAGAATAAAGTTGGGAGGGAGTGGCCCAAAAAATAAAAAACAAAAAGGAAAATAAACTTAATGCAAATATCTAAAGACTTCAGAAGCCTATATTTGGTTACAAAAATGATTATGACTAATGCCATTATTAATCCAGTATGAAGGGATTAAAGTAAAAAATACCTTTATATTGTGAAATAAAATAAAAATTACTCAGACTGAGTGTATTTTTACATAACGGAAAGCCTGGTTTGAATTCGGACGCTGGCACCACATGGTACCCTGAGCAGTGCCAGGAGAGATCCCTGAGCACTAAGCTGCTAGCAGCCCCTTAGCACTGCCAAGTATCACCCCAGAAAGAAAGA
Organism: Cryptotis parvus; assembly: GCA_021461705.1. Lineage (NCBI taxonomy): Eukaryota > Metazoa > Chordata > Mammalia > Eulipotyphla > Soricidae > Cryptotis > Cryptotis parvus. The sequence continues at coordinate 63,791 of JAJIBD010008016.1, forward strand.
AAGAAAAGAAGGAAGGAAGGAAGGAAGGAAGGAAGGAAGGAAAGGAAGGAAGGAAGGAAGGAAGGAAGGAAGGAAGGAAGGAAGGAAGGAAGGAAGGAAGGAAGGAAGGAAGAAAGAAAGAAAGAAAGAAAAAGAAGGAAGGAAGGAAGGAAGGAAGGAAGGAAGGAAGGAAAGACGGAAAGGAAAGACAGAAAAAAAGACAGAAAAGAAAGACAGACGGAAGGAAGGAAGGAAGGAAGGAAGGAAAGAAGGAAGAAAGAAAGAAAGAAAAAGAAAGAAAAGAAGGAAGGAAGGAAGGAAGGAAGGAAGGAAGGAAGGAAGGAAGGAAGGAAGGAAGGAAGGAAGGAAGGAAGGAAGGAAGAAGATGGATGGACTCTGGGGTCAGAGATAGTAGAGGAATAAAGAAATGCACGAATTCCATGGCTTCAGTCCCCAGCATCACATGGCCAGCTGAGCATGGTGGGATGTAGCACACATGGAAGTCACCAAGTACCACTACAGTGTCCCTGGTGATCCCGGTCTGCAGTGCCCAAGCAGCTCAGTCTCCTCGGATCCTAGTGATGAACCTTCAGCCCATTTTGACATAGGTACTTCTGAGCCTAGGAAGCCTCCTCAAAAAAAAGTATTTTTGAATTGATTTAATGGTGTGTTGTAGAATAACTCCAAATGAGATTGTTAGTGTGTGTGTGTGTGTGTGTTTATGTAGATTTTTCTATTGCAGTGAAAAAAGTCTTAAGAATTTTCAGATTAGAACATTGAACTAAGATTTTTCCTTGAAACTATAGATTCGAGCCAGGAAAATAATATGTTATTCTGGATAACATATCTGGCTTGTGTGAGGCCCACTATCTGATCCCCTGTATGACTAGTCCCATGAAAACCACTAAGTTTAGCCCAGAAGGTTGCTGAGCACGTCCAGATATGGTTCTGGTCCACATTCCCTGTTCATGGATGGGGAGAATCAACATTGTCAAAATGGTAATACTCCCTAGAGCTCTGTACAGATTCAATGCAGTCCCTATGAGGATACCGATGACATTCTTCAAAGAAATTGACCAAACGCTCCTGAAATTTGTATGGAACAATAAACCCCCAAGGATAGCTAAAGCAATCCTCGGGAAAAAGAAGATGGGAGGCATCACCTTTCCCAACTTCAAACTGTACTACAACGGCAATAGTAATTAAAACAGCATGGTATTGGAATAAAAACAGACCTGTGGACCTAAGGAATAGAATTGAGTATCCTGACACCCAACCTCAAACACATGATCATTTAATCTTTGATAAAGGTGCAATGAGTCTAAAATGGAGTAAGGAAAGCCTCTTCAACAAGTGGTGTTGGGAAAATTGGGCAGCGACATGTAAAAAAACGAATTTGGACCTGTGTCTAACACCATGCACAAAAATCAGATCAAAATGGATTAAAGATCTCAATATCAGACTTGAATCCATAAAGTACATTGAAGAAAATATAGGAAAAACCCTCCACGACATTGAAGCTAAAGGCATCTTCAAAGGTGAAACATCACTAACAAAGCAACTAGAAGAAAAGATAAACATATGGGACTACCTGAGACTAAAAAGCTTCTGCACCTCAAAAGAAACAGTGACTAAGATACAAAAGCAGTCCACAGAATGGGAAAGAATATTCACCCAATACCCATCTGATAAGGGGTTAATATCCAGGATATATCAGGCACTGGTAGAACTTTACAAGAAGAAAACAAACAACCCCATCAAAAAATGGGGAGAAGAAATGAACAGAAACTTCAGCAAGGAAGAAATTCGAATGGCCAAAAAAACATATGAAAAAATGCTCATCATCACTAATCATCAGAGAGATGCAAATCAAAACAACAATGAGATACCACTTTACACCACAGAGACTGGCACATATTCAAAAGAGCAAGAACAACAAGTGCTGGCGTGGATGTGGGGAAAAGGGGACACTCATCCATTGTTGGTGGGAATGCCGGCTGGTACAGCCTTTCTGGAAAATAATATGGACATTCCTCCAAAGACTAGAAATTGAACTCCCATTTGACCCAGCCATACCACTCCTGGGAATCTACTCTGGAAACCAAAAATACGCAGTGGAAGCATCATCCCTACTTTTATGTTCATAGCAGCATTATTCACAATAGCCAGAATCTGGAAGCAACCAGAGTGCCCGAAAATCGATGACTGGATAAAGAAGCTTTGGTACATCTACACAATGGAATACTATGCAGCTGTTAGGAAAAATGAAGTCATAAAATTTGCCTATAAATGGATGGACATGGAGAAGATTATGTTGAGCGAAATTAGCCAGAAGGAGAGAGACAAATACAGAATGACTGCATTTATTTGCATGGCATAAATATATATGTACATATTATGATACCAATATCCAAGGTCAAGTGAAACATATATCAGGAGGTCTTGTCAAAGGTGGAAATTATCACAAATGTGGGAGTCAGAAGCTAGGTAAGACAGAAAATGGAACAGTGTGTAAGTCGAGGATACTAATGCCAACCTAGAACTGAGCATTAAATAGAGGCAAAAGGATACACATGACAACCTCTTAATGTATGTTCTGTAATCCATAGTCTGGAAGGGAAGGAAAAGAGAAAGAGAGAGAAAGGGAAAGAAATAAAGAACCTGCCATGGAGGGGGGCTGGGGGGGGGAGGGGGAGGGAACCGGGGACATTGGTGGTGGGAGATGGGCACTGGTGGAGGGACAGGTGCTAGAACACTGTATGACCAAAACCCAAATATGAACTTTTTTAATTTTAAAAAAAAAAGATATGGTTCTGGTGGCCTCTAGCACCTTTTTGCCTGAACATTCAATCATCTGCTCTGCACAGCTGAGCTGAGTATCACAGTAACTCCCAGTTTCCCTGAACACTGTTTGTTGTCTCTTAAGGAAGAAATGATAAATATTAAAAATAGCAATAAGTATGATAGCAGGGTAATAAAATTGTCAGGCGTGGGAGAAAAGTAAGTTAGTATTCTAGACTATTGCTTAAGTACTTCCACGTTTTAAAATTTGCTATTAACTTTTAACCATTGCAAGTCACTGAAACTAAATCTTAGTAATCCCTCAGTGAAATGAAGTAACAGCTGTTCAGCTATGTTGCAGTAAGTCAAGAGGTTGTTTCTATGAAACCTGTTCTATAACCTGTGAGGTTTTATATAAAATGCTGTCATAACCATTTTACACCTTGAATTTCTGAAGTCAAGCATACAATCCAGATTTAAAGAATTATGTCATTCTTGGTTAGGATTTCCAAAAACCATAAATTACAGTAGCCAAAGAAATTCAGCCATCTGGATTTGTAGGGTTACTTTCCCGACTGTCATAAGAAAGCATGATTTAGGTAAAGAGTTATGTATAAAAATGACATCAAGCCGCTTTTTATATTCTTTGCAGCTTACAGAATCCTCCGGGAGGAAAGGCATTCAGAGTATTCGCTGTTGTCTGAAAGGAACACTTGGAAGAAGATCAGAGAGACTATCCCAAATGCCAGAGTCTTAAAGTTTGTATAAAACTGTAACATTACTGTACAGAAGATATCAACTATTTTTCATCCCCCTGCAAAAGTGCCAAATGCATATAATTCTAGGTAGACCAAGTCTGTAAAATGAAACATGGGACATTATTAGCTTTGGGAAAAATAGTGGATATGTAATTGTTTTAGAAATCCTGTGTTAAATATTGCTATATTTTCTTAGCAGTTATTTCTATGGTAAATTACATAGTTATGATTGTTCTACATTTTATATTATATGGTGCTTTGTATATGCCACTAACAGATGAATCTAAACACTAAATGTGAATGGCCCTAGGAGAATCATTTGGTACATTTGAAAATATTTTTGAAAAAATGAAAGAGTGTTATCGCCTTTTCCCAATTCACCTTTTCCCTATGCTATTTCCTATTCCAAATAACCAAATAATTTCCACCTAATAACTGTGTAGCTATTCTTTTAAACTTAGACATATGAAATATTAAATCATGGTGCTACACTTCTTATCTTGTGTAAAACAGTTTCTTAATATGCAATGAAGCTGTTAACATGTTTGATTTCTTGGGAAGACCTTGCTAGTTCATGGAATGAAGTCAGTAGTGTTATTGTAAACCTTGCTAGTGATGTAGAGGGCTAAGCATGGGTAGCCAAACTGAGGTCACATGTTTTCTTTTATATCCTGGCAAATACTCCTGCAGGCCAGGAAGTATGGTAGCAAAAGTTTAGCAAAGCTACACTAATGTGTTATATCACTATTGCCACTGATGTTCCTAATGGTAAATGGCTATGTGTATAAATGTTGCCTTATAATAATACCTATAAGGTCAGTATGTTTATTTCTATGAAAAATGCATTGTGATTTGAGACTAAAAATCTGTAAATGTTAATTTTAATATTTTTTTCTTGTGAAATTACTTTGCCCCTGTAAACATTAAAATTTTAAAAGTTTCCAAGTGTTATAGGCCTTTTATTATTTTTATTTAAAAACCATTTAGAATTGACCAATCCTTGTAAAAGTTAAATTTTTTGATCACTTGATCTTGATCACTTGCCATCCCGTTATTCGTCGATTTGCTTGAGCGAATGCCCGTGAACGCTTCCATTTGACCCTGTCACGTGCCAGTATAGCCCAATGGCATCTGCTTGCTTCAGGAATACAAAGAGCCTCAAACTGTTCATTCAGGGTCTTGACGAAGAAGTCTGACTATAATGTAAATCTTCAATAACAGAAGTATTCAAAATTAGACTACAAAATTAGTTTAGATATTGTTATATACAATTAAGGAAATAAGATGATTTTCTGGAAATATTATATTCAGATGAATTTTGTATCAAATGAGAAATGAATTTGTAAATTAAAATAAAATAATAAGAAAAATACAAAGTGATTAAAAATAACTGACAAGACAACAATTCTTGTCAGATGGTTTTAGAAATTTAAGTAAGGGAGAATTTACATGAGGGAATTAGGTAAAACAAAGAGCTGGATGCAAAGTATAGAGGCAGAAAGTATGGGGGGTTAAAGAGTTTCCCTTTCATACAGATGACCATGGTTCACTACCTGGCACCACATATACCCTGAATGGCCCCTGAATACAGAGCCAGAAATAACCCCTGCGGACCCACTGGATGCTGCCCTAGCCTTACTCCCCCCACAGAAGAGAGATTCACAAAACCATCAAATAGAGAGCACTGCTTATGAAGAAACTTAACAGGGTGATCACTTGTTAACTATGTATTGGCTAAGATCATGTCAGCATAGCTTATTACAGAATGAAGGAAATGATTTGCTTATAATTCATCTGACAGGGGGTAATATCCAATAAATAATTCCATCAAAAATTAGGGAAATAAATGAACAGACATTTCTTTAAAGAAGATGTACATGTAAACAATAACTACATGGAAAAACTCTCCAGCTATCTTTGAGACAACATAAAACAAGTCAGTCTCGGTCTTGCAAACGGCTGGGGAGGCTGGAGCTCGGCTCGCGCCGGGCCTTAGCTGACCATGGAACCCCGAGGAGGGCAGATGGGCTTTGGGAGTGGGGCCCGTCACCTCTGGGGGTCCCGGAAGCAGCCGGATGAGACTCGCCCATCACACTAGCCACCATTTTCGCTGTCCGGGCGCTGGGAAACTGCCTCACGACCAGAGGAACAGAGCAAAACCAGTTCGAGCCCAGGTAGGCGGCTCCAAGAGGCGGGAATCACTGGGAAGTCGTCAGATGGAGGCGCGGTCGCCCTTTCCCCCTCCATTTTGTTGAGCCTGTGGCCTTGAGCGCCGGGCCGCATCCGGTTTGAACGGCTGGGGAGGCTGGGTCGGCGCCGGGCCAGACCTGGACCCGGGAGGGCTGTGGGGGCCTTCTCCCGGGGTCCTGGAAGCACCGGATGAGACTCGACCATCACAATAGCCACCATTTTCGCTGTCGGATGCTGGGAAACTGCCCCACCTACAGCAAACAGTTCGCCGTCGGCTCCAGGCGGGAATCACTGGGATCTTCGATGGAGTGCGGTCGCCCTTTCCCCCTCCATTTTGTCGAGCCTGGTGGCCCTGCCCAGGAGCTGCCCACGGGCCAGCATCCAGGGTTTTGCAAACGGCTGGGGAGGCTGGAGCTCGGCTTGCACCGGGCCTTAGCTGACCATGGAACCCCGAGGAGGGCAGATGGGCTTTGGGAGTGGGCCCGTCGCCTCCGGGGTCCCAGAAGCAGCTGGATGAGACTCGACCATCACACTAGCCACCATTTTCGCTGTCCGGACGCTGGGAAACTGCTTCATGACCAGAGGAACAGAGCAAAACCAGTTCGAGCCCAGGTCGCCGCGCAAGAGGCCACTAAAATAGTGAAACAGTGATGTCTTTTGGTGCACTGCATTCCACGAAGAGCAGGAAAGTTTGTTGGGAGGGAGATATAGAGAGGAGAGAGATGACATGCAGAACCCGCCAGGTGGTTGGGGTGCGGGAGGGGGAGGGAGATGGGACATTGGTGATGGGAGATGGGTTTGGGTGGAGGGTGCGTATTGGAACCTGTGGAACCAAGACTTTACATGAGCATCTTTCAATTAAAAAAAAGGTGGAATCTACTACGGACATGTGTGAACCAGAGGTTAGGTGAGACAGAGAAGGGAACAGTGTGCTAATATTTGTCAAAAGTGATAATGCCAGCCTAGAACTGAACATTGAATATAGGAGAAAAGATATACATGATAATCTCTAAGTATGTATTGCAATCCACAATGTGTAAGAGAAGAGAGAAAGAAAGAGAGAGAGAGAGAGAGAGAGAGAGAGAGAAGAGATAAAGAACTTGCCATAGAGGCAGGCTGGGGAGGGGGAGGGAAGTGGGGACATTGGTGGTGGGAGATGGGCACTGGTGGAGGGATGGGTGCTGGAACACTGTATGACTGAAACCCAAACATGAACATCTTTGCAATTGTATATCACATGGTGATGTAATAAAATATTAAAAAAAAAGTCAGTCTCACACCAGTGAGAATGATACACACACACATAAAGGAATAAAAGCAATAAGCGCTGGTATGAATGTGAGTAGAAAGGAATCCTTATCCACTTTTGGTGGAAATAGCAAAAGTCTCTTTGGAAGACAATATGGATACTTGAAAAACAAAATTGATGCTTCCATATGATTCAGCAATTCCACGTTCTGGGATCTACCCAGAGCCAAAAAAACCAAGACAGTTGTGCCCCTTTGTTCATTGCACACTATTCCTAGTTGTTGGGTGACACGCCCTACTAGCCTTAGCCTCCAGCTACACTTAGCCTATGTGGAGAGCTGGCCCCTGCCTTGGGGAATCTCTGGAGCAGACACAATGGGAGTTCAAGCAGAATTGGACTGATTTCATAATTTTATACTACATATATATTTTTTATCATGAATCTCACTTGCCACAGATCAATATTCTGTTCCCATGGGTCTCTGCTTGGGACATGTAGACATTCCAAGAGTACTTGGCTATGTTGGATCAACCATTATGTAATCAATTCTCCTAGTTCAGAGACATGCACCTCCGGGCAAACTAATGTGTCTCTGACTCTAAAGGTAATGCCAAAATGAATTATTCTGATGGATTTTGGACCTTAGTGGGATCCAGAGCCTGGGATCTGCTAGCTATGTATTCATGATAAAGGTATTAATGCCATTCCCTGCAAATTACATTCTGAACTACTTTCTGGTTCAGAGATGCAGCCCCTCCTCACTCTGCTAGGGAGATTTTTGCCTCTGGAAATCAGCTCTGGCTTTTGTGAAGCTTGAACCAAAGGCCCACCTAAAGATCTCATTTCAAAAGGGTTATATCTAGATAACCCAACCCACAATGGGCTGGGCTGGAAGATTTTGGCAGACTTCTGTCTATAAAAGAAGCTAGGAAAAGAAGAAGGGACCTTTAACCATTTTGGCTTCTCTTGGCAATTGCTTCTCTCCATCCTCTCCATTCTCTGTTGGGCTTCAACATGTGGTGGCAACCATCTTGGTCTACACATGACTGGGACCCAACTGGGAACCCAGAGTCTGGGGTTTTTCCTGTTCTTGGATTGTATATCAGAACCTGTGATAGTAAAGTCTTTTAAAACTGTGCTGGATTCCTGAGTTTTTGTCCATTCCCCACCAACTTCAGAGGTAGAAGGGAACTTGTCTCTGGTATTGTTGGGGACCCCAGCAGTCCCCAACACATAATGGCTAAGATTTGGAAACAGCATAAGTGCCCAAGAACAGATGACTGAATAAAGAAATAATGGTACATACACACAGTGAATTATTCCTATCAGGATAAAATCATGCAATTTGTGACTACCTGGTTAGAACTAGAACGTATCATGCTGGGTGAAGTAAGTTAAGAAAGTGGCAAATACAGAATGATCTCTCTCATATATGGGACATAATGAAATAGAGTCAAGTAACAGCAAATGGCCAAAGGCAACAGAACTGAAGAGTCTGATCTACAAACCTGTTGAGAAATAAGAGAGATGGAGAAACACTGGTGTCCTTGGGATGTTGGGTGAGGGGAATGGATAGATGGGTGTGGTGTTATGGTAAAGTCCATGTGAAGCTACCGTTAGTAGTATTGTAAGCTGTCGCATTTCAATAAAAAGCATGCACAGGTTATAAAAATATAACCTTTTGTACATATTTTGATGTTTTTCTATTACATTTTTATTGATGTAACATTAACATGCTTTAGGGATAGAATATTACCAAATTACACTTACACCTAAGTGTCAGTGTCCTTACAGTTCTTAGACCCTTGACAATTCTACCTACTTGGTAACCTGAATTTTTATTTTAGTCTAAGGTTTTTTTCATTGGACAGTGTTCCTTAATTTGCTTCTTGATGTACCAGATGTGAGTGAGTTACAAGTGAGATGCTGGGAATCAAATCCACGCCAGCCACATGTAAGGAAATTGCCCTACTTGGTGTAGCATCACTTTGGCCCAAACTTCCCACTTTGTTCTGAGGGCTTTTACCATCAATAGATTGATATTGAATATTATCAAGTGCTTTCTGTATTACAGCAATGATCATATGGCTTTGTGGTTCCTTTTTAATGTGGTGTATCACATAATTGAGTCAAGAAACATATGTACAATTTACAACAAAGAGGTTAGGTGCATTAAGTGGAACAAAGAAGAAAGGAGGCCCATTTTACATCATTTACAGAGGTTGTCAAAAATAGATTAAATATCTTAATACCAAACCTGTTTCTATAAAACAAGAAAGATATAGCAAGATCTCCAACTTCTTGACTGTAGAGGAGTCTTATATGATTTGATCCAATTGGCAAAGAAAATAAAAGAACTAAAGAGTATGACACCAAGTAGTACTGTTCACAGGTTTCCACTGTAAAAAATAAATAAAATAACGACATTCCGTTGATTGGGAGAAAATATTTGCACATCACACATGAGAAAAAAGGCCAAGCAGTGTAGTCTCAGAGCGCAACAAAAACAGCAAATAATACCATAAAGAAAAACACTCATCATCACTAATCATCAGAGAGATGCAAATCAGAACAACAATGAGATACCACTTTACACCACAGAGACTGGCACATATTCAAAAGAGCAAGAACAACAACTGCTGGCTTGGATGTGGGGAAAAGGGGACACTCATCCATTGTTGGTGGGAATGCCAGCTGGTACAGCCTTTCTGGAAAACAATATGGACATTCCTCCAAAGACTAGAAATTGAACTCCCATTTGACCCAGCCATACCACTCCTGGGAATCTACTCTGGGAAACCAAAAATATGCAGCGGAAATACCATCCCTACTTTTATGTTCATAGCAGCATTATTCACAATAGCCAGAATCTGGAAGCAACCAGAGTGCCCGAAAATCGATGACTGGATAAAGAAGCTTTGGTACATCTACACAATGGAATACTATGCAGCTGTTAGGAAAAATGAAGTTATAAAATTTGCCTATAAATGGATGGACATGGAGAAGATTATGTTGACCGAAATTAGCCAGAAGGAGAGAGACAGACACAGAATGACTGCATTTATCTGCATAACATAAATATATATGTACATAGTATGATACCAATATCCAAGGTCAAGTGAAACATATATCAGGAGGTCTTGTCAGAGGTGGAAATTATCACAAACGTGTGGGAGTCAGAGGCTAGGTAAGACAGAAAATGGAACAGTGTGCTAACAATTGTTGAGGGTACTAATGTCAACCTAGAACTGAGCATTAAATAGAGGCAAAAAGATACACATGACAACCCTTTAATGTATTTTCTGTAATCCATAGTCTGCAGGGGAAGGAAAAGAGAAAGAGAGAGAAATGGAAAGAGATAAAGAACCTGCCATGGAGCAGGGCTGGGGGAGGGAGAGGGAACCAGGGACGTTGGTGGTGGGAGATGGGCACCGGTGGCAGGATGGGTGCTGGAACACTGTATGACCAAAACTCAAATATGAACTTTTTAATTGCATATCTTTGTAATTGTAAAAATAAAAAATTTAAAAAATGAAATGGTGAAAGGAAATAAACAGATAATTCCTCAAAGATGACATAAAATTAACAAAAAAAACTTTAATAATAAAAACATGCTCACTACCACCAATTATCAGGATATTGGAAATCAAAAGAACAGTAACATCTTAGCTTTAATCAGTGAGAATGATTTATATAAAAGAGTCCAGAAACACTAAGTGTTGACCTGGATGTGAACTAAAAAAGAACTAATTCCTTGCCATTGGAACTGTTGCTTGGTTCAGCCTACTTGGAGAACAATTGTGAAAGGTCTCACAATATTAAGAAAAGAGTTCCCATTTGACCCTGCAATTCTATCTCTGGGCATCTACCTCAAGAAAAGAAAACATTAACCTAAGAGGACATATGCATCCAAAAAACCCTAAATGCCCAAGAACAGTGAGTAGATAAAGAAATTGTTCATTCACAAGAAAAGATGAAATCATTGCAGCTTGCTATAAATTGGATGTAATTGGAAGAAAACATGCTAATTGAATTGTGTCAGAAAGGGGAAAAGAAAGGCCAGGTAGCGTCTTTTGATAGGTATGAGGAAAGAAAGAAAAGGATTAGACAGAACTCAATGGATCACTTGATCCCTTAACATCCCGTTATTCATCAATTTGCTGGAGCGGGTACCAGTAACATTTCTATTGGACCCTATCACGTACCAATGTAGCCCAATGGCATCTGGTTGCTTCAGGAATACAAAGCTTCAAGCCGTTCATTCAAAGTCTTGATGAAGAAGTCCGACCATCTTGTAGGTGGGCGCCACGTGATTTTTTGACATCCCATGGGATCCAGTCAGAACGTCTCTAGTCCAGCGGTCATCTCCAAATAGCATTACATGTCCAGCCCATCTGATTTTCAATGTCCTGGCAAATGAGACAGCATCCCTGACTCTGGAACAGCGATGGAGGTCGGAGCTCCAGATTCCTTCTTTCACTTGAGTGAGGAGTAATATTCCAAGCACAGCTCTTTCGATTCCTTTTTGGGAGACACTAATAGCATTCTCATCCTGCTTTCATAGGGCCCAGGTCTCTAAGGCATATGTTAATGCAGGGAGAATGGTGGAGTTGAAGAGATGTGCCTGGAGCCGGAGATTCTTTGTCCTTTTAGCTATTTCTTCAATGCTTTTGAAGGCATTCCATGCCCCTCTCTTCCTCTTGCGCAGCTCAGGTTTAGGTCATTCATCATGTTGACTTCTCGACCTAGGTACACATAACTGCTGCATTCAGAGATGTTTGTTCCATTGAGAGTGAATGGGGCCTCAGGAACTAGTTCATTTCTCATGAACATAGTTTTGTTAAGATTTGGCTGTAGACCTATCTTTCCACATTCTCGGTCGAAGTCAGCCAGCATTTGTGCCACTTGGCTAATGTTTGGTGTTATTAGAACGATGTCATCAGCGAAGCAGAGGTGGTGTAGTAGCCAACCCTCTAACTTCACTCCCATTCCTTCCCATTCTAATTGTCACATGATGTTCTCGAGGGTGGCACTGAAGAGTTTTGGTGAAATGGTATCACCCTGCCGAACCCCTCTTTTGACATCAATGATCACTTCTTTGTAGAATGGTGAGATCCTGGTGGTGAATCCATAATACAGCTCACAAAGGATCTTGATGTTGGGTTTGAATGCCCTCTTTGGCTAGGGCTTAGATGACTGCTTCAGTCTCCACAGATTCAAAGGCTTTCTTTAAATCAATGAACGTGAGACAGAGCGGCATCTTGAACTTGCTACAAACTTCAATGAGCTTGGTTACCCGTGTGAATATGGTCGATTATGCTGAATTCTTTTCGGAAGCCAGCTTGCTCGCATCATTGTCTTTCATCTAATGTCCTGCAATCCTGTTCAGAATGACTCAAGTGAACAGCTTGTAGATGATAGACAACAGGCAGATGGGGTGATAGTTGCCAATGTCGTGAATATCTCCTGTTATATTCATGACCGGTTAAACCAGCAGAACAGTTCGTGAATGGGTAGAACTGTCCTGCTGGTTTTCCATTGGGAGGGCACCTTGCATTCAGACAGGTAGTGTGTGACAAGCGGAGCCAGTGTATTGATGAGTACTGAAGGCAGATTCTTCAGGTGTTCGGGTCTGATCTTGTCTGGGCCTGGTGCTGTTCCCTTCATTACCGCCAAAATGGCATGTCGGATTTCAGAAGGGAGAACATTGGAAACGACATATCTATCCTGTGGAATTTGGTATGTGGGCAGGTGGAAGTGGCTATCAAAGAGATCTGAGTAGAAGTCATGGATAATCTCCATTGCTTTTATGGAAGATGTGATAGTGCCATCAGGACGTCGGAGGGCAGTCATTTTTGTCTTATAGTTGGCGAAGGACATGCGGGTGGTGCAAATGCTTTTCCTGGCTTCTGCTGTATCTTCCAGAATTTCTGCTCTTCTCTCTTTGAGGTCTTTCTTCATCACTTCTCTGCACTTCTTTGAAAGCTTGGATGTTAGCATTTGGTCGCCTGAGGCTTGTGCCTTGCCATGTTTGTGAATGAGCTCAAGAGTTTTTTGAAGGCAGGCATCCTTTTGTGGCTTTTTTCTCTCTCGGCATTCTTCGCACAATCATGGAGGTGCTGAACCAGTTGGTTGTATTCTTCATTGATGTCATCAATGATGGTATCTTCCCATATTGCCGCAATGGTGCCAAAGAGTTCCCATTTGGTAGTTGTTCTGGGAGTTCTCTTCTTAAATTTTGCTGCCTTTTCTCCCCATTGTGTGAAGCAGAATTTTGCATGAAGGAGATAGTGGTCAGATCCTGTTTGGAGTTTTGGGACGACAGCAACATCGGTCAGGCAAAACCGTCAATTGAAGATTTTGTGGTCAATTTCATTGTGGACAATTTTATCAATTTTATAAATGATTAGAAGTAATATAGCTTATGTTTAGTGGTGTTTTCTTTTGTTTTTACTCTGAGTCAAACATTTTTATTATAGTCTCAATTTAGGATATTTGATTGAAATTTTCTCCACTTTACATGGTGTGAGGCAAAATTCAGTTAGCGTTTACCAGAAGCCATACTTTAAATTTTGAACTTTGATCATTTTCCTAGGATAATGCCACATGGTACCATAATCTCTTATAATGATGAGATTCAGAGCACATCTCCGTGGACCCAAGATGCAAGCTTTTACCACTGGCACTCTACAATATTATGTGTGACCAGCATTGGAGACATTGTGTCTTAAGATTTCTCATCCCATGCATCTGTTTTCTATTTTCAGTGTAACATTCTACAAATTACCTGAGATATTCAGTACTTTATATCATAAAATAAAGGCTTTGAGATATATGGTTGCTCCCACTATAAGCAAATATATATGGGTGTCCCAAGTATATTTAAATTAAACTGGGATAAGCTATGATGCTTGGCAGGCTAGGTATCTGACTTGTATTTTCAACATAATATATTTATTGTTCAAAATAGATTTATCAGGATATAGCCCCATGCCAAGCTCAATATCTTACTTGATTTTTGGGTGCAAGAGAGTTACCAGTATGTGCTCAGGAGGTCCAGGAGGCATGCTAGAGATTCTTGAAGAAGCAAATCAGTGTTTCAATGTAAGAGTCAAAGGATGTGGTCCTGCCAAGGTTTATCTGGGTTTCAGGGTGCTCAAGGGACCACGCAATACTAGGGATTAAACTGGTTGTAAAGCACAAAGTTGATAACAAACTAAAACACAAAGCTACAACAGTCTCAAAATTAACACATTTAGGAGTCAATGAGTATTATTTGTTGGTTTGGGAACCAGGGCTTACTCGTGGCTCTGAGCTCAGGGATCACTGCTGGAGGAATCAGGGCACCAGGAGGGTGCTACGGATCACATCTGTGTTGACCACATCCAAGGCAAGCACTCTGCCCACTTGTATTCTCTCCAGTCCTCAGTTATTTATTTTCGCTTTTGTCTCTTCCATTATATCAAATCCCCAGAGATATATCTAAGGTTGTTGTTGAGGAGTATGTATTTTCTTCCAGGGAGTTTATAGCTTCAGGGCTTAATAAAACAAGATAAACATAGCTAAGAAGAAAGATAGTAAGAATGTTGAATCCTGTGTGTGTGTGTGTGTGTGTCTGTGTCTGTGTCTGTGTGACTTAGTTTGTGTATGTCTGTGTCTGTGTGTCTGCAGTAAAGAGAAATGTGTGGGGCAGCTCCCTTGGAGTCTTGTGAAATGTATATTCAACAAAAGCAAATGAGCTGCTCTATTTCTTGTGTATAGCAGGAGCAGAATTTCAGTAGAATTTATCATCATGCCTTTCTTTTGTTGAAGGTGTATAACAAAAAGCCATAGATTATAACTACTTTATACACTATCACTATCACTATCACTTTCTTCCCATTAATCATCTATGTGCTAGAGAGGGCACCAGTAATATCTCCATATGTCCTGTCTCATGCTAGTAGAACCCAAAGGCATCCGCTTGCTCCAGGAACATAAAGAGTCTCAAACCATTATATTAGGTCACGGGAATGATCTAATATAAATGTTACTGGTATTTGGCATATCAAATACTACACGAGCAGCTTGCCAGGCTTCCGTGCGGGTGGCATACTGTTGTAGTCACCTCTAAATAAAGCATTTATTGATGAACCTCGTGGCGGCTAGCTGTGATAGTCTGGTCTGCTGGGTGGAGTTGTGATGAGAGGGAAGTCCGGATGTGGAAAATGGTGGGCCCCATGGAGTAGGGGAGGGTGGTCTTGCTTGTTGTGAGGCTCTGCTGGGGTGGCAGGCCAGGGCTAGAACCCGCCATGCCTCCCGGGCGCCTCATGAGCAGTTGGGCACAGGGAGAGCAAGTAGCAGCTCTGCCCCATGTCTGAGAGTCTCTGGTTCAGCACACCTGGGCCAGATTGGAAAAAAAAAACTGCCGCAGGGTGGCTGTCAATGATCCAGGCTGTGATCTGGTATGGTTACATATATGATTTTTTAAGTGGAAGTTAGTTCATTGCAATGCAAAATGTATCTTGAATGTGTTACCCCCCAAGAGAATGGTGTTGTTATAAATCAGGATTTTGTTCACTAATGCTATATTTATTTTAAAATACCTTAGTCATATGAGAGTACCTACAAAAACTTGCTCACACATTTTATTTATGTACAAAAATAGATCCATAGCATACTAGTAAATGTATATGATCATAGGGTACTTCATTTCTTATATTTACATGGTATATCTTTATATGTACACAGTTTATTCACTCACAACACTAGTACAGTGTTAAAACTATAACAATCACTATGTGTCTGGGACGCCACCGAGGTCCCAGACAGTGTCAGGAAAGAAGTTCTCTTCTACCTCCGAGGACGCCAGGAGAACAGATGAAAACTCACGAGTCCGGGTGCAGTTCCAAAAAAGGCTTTTAATAGTACAAAAGCTCTTCCACAGCACTGCAATATAATGAACAAACTTTAGCTCTGGTCTGAACTTAGACCATACAAAAGAGCCTAAGTCTCCCACCAAAGAGAGAGGATCTCACTCGAGCTGAGTCCTACCCAGAAGAAGGAGCAAAAGGCCAAAGACCAAAAGCCGAAAGCCAAAAGCCAAAAGCCAAAGCTAAAAAAGGTCCAAAGTGAAGGGGCCTCAAGTCAGCCCCTTACATACACCAAAGTAATCCAACAGGGAGGGTCATGTCAACAAAGAACCCTAAACAGAGTGTAGAAGAGCAGTGCCACACCCTATTGCAGGTATAAACAAAGGTTATAAACCAAGGACTAATCCCGAGATTATCTCTTATGTAAAACACTGGAGAGAGAGAGAGGGCAGATATAAAGTAATACATCTTAATTTCAGGAGCTTCATGTAATCTAGATGGTACCCACAAGGTCCTTCTTATTATTATCTGCACCAGGGTGATTCTGAGTATCTTGTTCTCGTGTACTGAAAGGGTCACACTCGCCTGCTTAGAGCAAACTAGTATGATCCTTCCTATAGTCTTCCTATAGTCTCAACGTAGCCAGAGTGGTAGTCTCCTGGTAAATTCTAACTGTCCCATGCTGGGTGCAGTGGGTATAAAGAGGAGCTGTGCCCAATCTAGAAAACATAGAAGTCTTAGTAGATGTATAAGTCAGAAGTTATTCAGTCAAGGTGACTTCTGTAACTGCCACACCCTCTAGCAGTGTTTACATAGAAGAGGTCTCATTAGAATGAATCTTGGCTTAAATAGATTAAGCTGGGAGTGGGCAAAACAACAAAACTCCCAGAATAGCTAAACCTGTCCTCCAACAGCCATATATGCAATAAGTGTGAGGATTTTATAAACACATAAACACTAGAAAATGAGTTAGAGAATATTTTGTGCTTTTAAACTGGCATGATTAAATATAAATCTTATTTAATATGCTGAAATATCTTTATGTTTCTTGTTAAATTATTTAAACTTTTTATTTAATATCAATTGAAGAAATACTACAATCCCAAAAGGGAAGAAGGAATGTTCCTCCACAGTGAAGACAAATAAGACCAACCCATAGATAATTTTCTTCTGGCTTTAATGACTCTTCCCCAGCTATTTTAGCTAACACTACATTCTTTCTGACAACTTTCAGTGTAGTATTGCCAGAGAAAACTAACCTGGCCGAAGTCCTGGCAAATATTCCTCACGTCCTCACACATTGAGTAAATCTTTGCTTACTCACTGCCTTTCCCACTGGTGGGAGCACGTGACTGGAAAGAAGAAACAGGTATAGATGCAATAACTTGGGTCAATGGGAGGGGAAGTAAAGAAAAAGTAGATTAAGAAAGGAGAAATAATTTAATAATTTATTATGTGACCCAAAAAAAAAAAAAATATGCCCAGGGGTTACTCCTGGCTCTGCTCAGGAACCATATGAGATGCTGGGACCTAACACGGGTCAACCCTGTGCAAGGCAAATGTTCCCTGCTGTGCTATCACTCCGGCCCCAGGCCTGATTTATTCTGTACTTGGGGCCAGAGTGTTAGCACAGCCGGGAGGGCGTTTGACTTGCACGCAGCCTACCCGGGTTTGATCCCCAGCATCCCATATGGTCCTCTGAGCGCCATCGGGTGTGACCCAAAAAGCCCCCCCCAAAGATGACCCCCATTCCATGAGGGCCTCCATTTTCCACATCGGACTTCCCTCTAGTCAGAACTCCACCCAGCAGACCAGCCTATCACAGCCCAGCTTGTGCAGCCGCTACTGCAGCATGGTTCATCAATAAATGCTGGACTTAGAGATGACTACAAGAGTATGCCACCTCCACGGCAGAGCCTGGCAAGCTACCTGTGTTGTATTTGATTTGCCAAATACCAGTAACAATTATAGACCTCATTCCAAATGGATTGAGGCTCTTTATGTTCTTGGAGCAAGCAGATGCCCTTGGGCTCTACTAGCATGAGACAGGACATATGGAGATGTTACTGGGGCCAGCTGGAGCAAATCGATGATGAACTGGAAGACAGTGACAGTGATACAGTGATTATTAAAATTTAGTTTTAAGATAATAAATCAAACGGAGGTTTATTTATGTACAATTGAGAGCAACCCAACAATTATTACCAGTGACTTTTTAAAATGTCACAATCTAATAAAAATAAGTTTAGATTAAATTATCTACAAGGTTAGCCTCTTACAAGTTACTTCAACTTAAAAGGAAAGTTCTCTCAAAAGGGGGCTGGAAAGTTTTCCTTCAGGAAACCATCCTACAATGGACAAGGGTATTGTGGCCTTGTTAGTTTAATTTTTAAGTGAAATTTAGCTCTCATGTTATTTCCCAAAAAATACTCTAGATGTCTACAGATAAATGCATACTAATATCTTCATTTATTTCTATAAAAGAAATAAATTACTTTATTTCACTTCACTACAAAAAAATCAGCCTGCTGTTAGTGGGGTCTTAGTAGTTTTAGAAATAGTGAAAATGGGCCAGAGCGATAGCACAGTGGGTAGGGCGTTTGTCTTGCATGCGGCGGACCCGGGTTCGATCCCCGGCATCCCATATGGTCCCCAGCACTGCCAGGAGTAATTCCTGAGCGAAGAGTCAGGAGTAACCCCTGAGCATCACCGGGTGTGACCCAAAAAGCAAAAAAAAAAAAAAAGAAAGAAAAACAAAAATATTGAAAACACTATTGTCCAAACTTCCATAACAGAATAAATTAAAGGAAAACGTGTATTCATTGAAAAAAAATCAGTCTTATGCTTTAAGAATATCTAATACTAACATAACCCCATAAAACATAATTAATTCTGAATAATAATAATAAAAGCATAACAAAAATGTTCTAATAATGAAAGCTAAGAAGGGCTAGAGAGACTAAGCAAAGGGCTCAATTGAGGCGTGACTTTCGGTAATGCATTGCCACCCATTTACCACCAGGCATTGCCCTGCTGGCCACAACCACTTCTAGACCAAGTAACAGCATCTAGCACTGAGCCATTCGGCCTACAACGCTGACCTGAGTGTCTCTGGGACTGGCCATTCAACTACCACTGGGGACTCGCCAAAAAAATAAGTAAATATTTTTTAGTTGTTATGTTTGGGTAGCATGTAATTCATTCTATACTTTACATAATAGAAGAGAGATGCCTGAAAGATTTTATTTTTGAGAAGATGATAGTGAAGAGCAGGAGAAGACAAGCACTTTTGAAATAAATGTTCAGGAATACCATTGCAAGTAACTGTAAATGAAGGGCTAAAAAGTAAAAAAAAATTAATGACATCAAATTTCCTGTCCTACAGTCTTTGTTTGAATTGTGCTCTGGGGAGTTCAGGCATCCCTGGCAATATTCAAGCAGCAGGTAGAGTTCAGTGTTCAGGTACGGCAGTGCTCTGCCAGAGACCAAAGTCAGAATCACACTGACAACCCATTCAAATTATTTTTAGCCAAATGTTTTCCATAGGTACTACAGTGTAGGCCCCCCCCCACTGGATAGTTCAATTTCTGAGGACAGAACAGCAAACCACCCTGTCATGCGTTATTACAGGTAACTAGTTTTATATCAATGAAAAAGAAATAAAAACCTTGACAACTATAACCTTATCAATTTAGCTTCTTTCTACAATGAGATTAAACAGGAGAAAATAGATTCTAAATTTTCATAAATCTTAATTTTCAAAAGATTTATATAATTTGGAGGAACTCTATATGTTGGGTAAATAGCTAAGCAAACTGAAACATCAAAAGAAAAAAATAGGGTTAGTAGAACCATAGGCATAAAAGAAAATGATGCAGATAGAGCTGAGTCATATTACAAGCTGATTCGATATGAAAAGCAAATTGGAGTAAGTGAATTGATATTTGTCACTTGTCACTTGTCACTTGTCTTCCTGTTGTTCATCGATTTGCTCGAACGGGAACCAGTGACATCTCCATTCATTGGTAATGAGGTCCTTTATTGTTACTGTTTTTGGCCTATTGAACACACCATAGTAGCTTGCCAGGCTCTTGATTTGAACTGATACTAAGATAATGAAACAGAGTGGTTAGGAGTTACATGTATACTTGCACATTAATAGTAGAATCTATATAGCTGGAGAATTCAAGAGTTGAGAAATTGAATAAAGATATCTTAGACTTGGAGAGATACTACAGTGGGTAAGACACTTGCCTGTCATGATGCCCATCCATATATGATCCCTGGCACCCTGTATGGTTCCCAAGGGCCACTAGAAGTGATTCCCTGTGTATAGATCCAGGAATAATCCCTAAGCACCACAAAATAAAAATAAAGTATATCCCTCAAAGGTCAAGATAACATGTTGTAAAAATCATAAAAGTTAAAAAATAATGAAGGCATAAATACATATGTACATACACGCACATATATATCCATACTGAAGATTTAGAGAAAGAAAATAAAAGTAAAAAAAAATTAGAGAAACACAACAGAAAAATGCTCAGAGTTGAAAATACATAAAAGTTTTGAGTTTTAAAGTATTTAGAGAATACAAAACAAAAAAGAGAAAATACAGAGCTACAGGACTGGATTTTTAAAATATCAAAATTCAGTAGTTTCAAAGATAAGTAAAATATTTATGAAAGAATGAAGTTAAGATAAAATTAGGTATTTCAATGGCACCACTGGGTGCAGACTCTCAAATTATTTTTTTTCTATTTTAAAAATAAGGAACCTAGAATTTACAATTTTCTAGTTAACACTGTCAATCATATAAGACTTCTGGAGAATTTCTACAAAATAATCAGAACATGGTTCATAGTGTTGTAGTGATTTCAAACTTTAAGGGAAATAATGTACAATAAAACAATAATTTTATTGAACATTAAAGGGCTCTAGTCCAGCTATTTTCTCCAAGTAACATTACATGTAGAGCCCATCTGATTTTTTATGCCTTGGCAAACACAGCATCCCTGACTCTTGATTGTCAATAGAGGTCGGAACTCTGGATTCCTTCTCTCACTTGAGTGAGGCGTGGTATTCCAAGCATAGCTCTTTCGATTCCTCTCTGGGAGACCCGAATAGCATTCTCATCCTGCTTCATAGGGCCCAGGTCTCTGAGGCGTATGTTAATGCAGGGAGAACAGTAGAGAAGAGATGTGCCTGGAGCCGGAGGTTCATTGTCCTTTTAGCTATTTCTTCGATACTCTTGATACTCTTGAAGGCATTCCATGCTGCTCTCTTCTTCCTCCTGAGCAGCTCGAGGTTTTAGGTCGTTCATCATGTTGACTTCTTGACCTAGGTACACATAACTGCTGCATTCAGAGATGTTTGTTCCATTCAGAGTGAATGGGGCCTCAGGAACTAGTTCATTTTTCATGAACATAGTTTTGTTGAGATTCAACTGTAGACCTATCTTTCCACATTCTCAGTCGAAGTCAGCCAGCATTTGTGCCGCTTGGCTGGTGTTTGGTGCTATTTGAACAATGTCATCAGCGAAATGGAGGAGGTTAGTTGCCGACTGTCTATCTTCACTCCTATTCCTTCCCTTTCTAATTGTCGCATGATGTTCTTTATAAATAAAAAAAAAATAAAGATAGCAAATAACATGTGAAAAGATAGACAGCATCGAGCTAGCAGCAATGTGTAATAGAATGAGGATAGAGATACAGAGGCAGAGAGAGAGAGACAGAGAGCAAAAGAGGAAAAAAAGGGACCTGAGGCAGCCTGGGGGGGTGGGTGGGATGGGGTGTGGGTATACTGGTGGTGGAGATGGGGCACTGGTGGAGGGATGGGTACTGGAATGCTGTATTACCAAGAACCAATTATGAACACCTTTGTAACTGCATGTTTCACTGTGGTATAATAAAAAAAATTTAAAAAAGATACACAGCATCATATATTACCAGGAAATAGCAAATTGAAAAGCCAGATGCTATACCACTGCACAAGTATTGAAATGGGAGAAAACACAAATCACTGCAGCAACAAATATTGAGGAAATATGTAGAATACAGGCTCTGTTGTCACTTGTAAGAGTGCAAGATGATGCAGTCACTTTGAAAGACAGTTTTTAAGATTCTCATAAAACTAAACAAACTCCTGCCATATAATGGCAGCCTCTATTTTTTATTTACTCAAATAAATGTGTGTCTACACAAAACATGAACATGCACATTGCAGTGACAGTGAAACACTAATGAACTACGCCTACAGAAGTATTAGTGAGTTCCATCAAACTTCCAAAGATGACTCATTGCCTTTCCTTCTAACTCTTCCAAAAAACTAAACTGCATTCATCCTGTTCCAATGAGACCCTGCCGCAAAAGACCATAGATCTCACAAAAAAAACTGCAGAAAAATATCCCCAATTCATAAACATGAAGACCAACAAAAATGGTTAAATTCAACAAAAGATGAAGAGATATCATGTCCTGACCAACTTAGCTTTATCCCATCCTGTAAACATGGTTCAACATAAAAACAAAATCAATGTGACATGCTACGTCAGCAGTGGGAAAATATCATCGTTTTAATAAACACATAGTTTTACAGGATTTGGCAATCATTTATGATAAAAATTATTAAATTAGGGAAATAAGGAACATGCCTCAACATAGCAAAATCTGTGTATAACAATGTACATCTTACATAATGTTGAAAAACAATACTTTTCCTTAAGACCAGGCATAGGATAAGGATGTCCACTCTCACCACTATAATTCAATATAGTATGAAAGCCCAAACCATGGCATATAGCAAAAATTTAGAAGAGAATTAAATTTTGAAGCAAAGTTAAATTATTGCTATTCGTAGATTACTAATTGCATGATAACATATGTAGAAAACCTAAAAGATTCATTGCAACAATATGCTCAAATAGTCAAGATTTGCAAACAATCCAAGTGTTCAATAACAGATGAATGAATAAAGATGTTCTACACTCCCACAATTGAAAACTAGCATAATATTAAACCAAAAAAAGATGAAATCTTGCTTTTTTGCTACAACACAGATAGAATTAGAAGGAATTGTGCTAAATGAAATGAGAAATGAAATTGAAATAGAAAGATAAATATGGGGTAGTCTCACTCATATGAGCTATTCTTTTTCTAAGAAAAATAAAGCTGAGGTAACAATGTATAGTAAAAATAAACCGTGATGACAAAATTGAGGTTACCCAGAACAGGGAATGGACTAGATGACTAGATGGGTAATTTGAGAACAAGTCTGGTTTGGCAGAATTTATCTCTTTATATATATATATATATATATATAAACTCTTATTTCCTTAACAAAATCAATCTTTTGGTTTGTTTTTTTGAGAGACATTCAGGGACACTCAGGACTGACTGCTGGCTCAGTACTCAGAGACTGCTCCTGGCAGTGCCCAGGTGACCACATAGGATGCCACGGAACGAATCCCGGTCAGCCATGTTATACCCACTGTATTATCTCTGCAGCCCCCAAAAAATCAGTTTGAAAAACAAAAACCTGCACATGGCTGTATGGCTGTTTATATCAGATTTATTTATAACTGCTTCAAACTTCAAGCAACTGTTTTCTTCAGAAATAAAATAGAGATAATGAAATGTAGTTCAATGATAATATACCAATGGGTCATTTAATAAAATGCATTAGGAGAGAGAGAGAAGAGAGAGAGAGAGAGAGAGAGAGAGACAGAGAGAGACTGCCTTAGAGGCAGGTTGTGGGAGGAGGGGAGGGAGGAAACAGGACACATCAGTGTGGGAAAATGTGCACTGGTGGAGGGATGTGTATTGGAAAAATGAAAAAATTCCTTAGGGGAGTTCATAAACGATATAAAGAAAATTCCAGGAGGATTTCAGTTTAGCCCTGTATTATTCACTGGTGGATATATGATGAATTTTTAGATAACTTAAATGACAATACAGTTTAAGGAAAGACCATATCTCCCAATTTGGAAGGGAAAAGAAGCTTGTAGAACTTTTAAATCACAGGGAAAATTGATCATTTTAATCACAGGAAAATTAATTTTTATGAAGGGATATGAAAATTGACAATATCAGAATGAGATTATCTTTGGTTCCTAGAATTTTAAAGGACCATACTAGTACACACACACACACACACACACACACACACATATACAGTGTAAAACACAACCTTCCAAATGAAAAATAGGCAAAACATCAAGAGACTTTAAAACAAAAGGAATTTCAAAAGGCTAATACAATTTTGTGGCACACTCTAACTCATACATGAGAAATATGTATAACACTGAGACATTGTTTTCCAACTATTGGATGGGGGGGATTTTTTAAAAATGGTGATAGGAGCAATAATACAGCATGTAGGGATTTTTTCCTTGCATGGAGCAGACTCAGATTCAATCCCCAACCCATAGGGTTCCACAGCCCAGCAGGAGGGATTCCTAGGTGCAGAGTCAGGAGTAAGTCCTGATCACTGCCAAGTGTGTCCCCAAAAACAAACAAGTAAAATAAATAAGTAAATAGATAGAGAGATAAATAAATGGATGAATGAATAAAACATAAATAAAAATTAAAATGGTGCATTGCAGGAGTGGGGATATAGAAATTTGACTGACATGAAGGCTGACTATTTTAGTCATTCTATAAATCAATCTGATAGTATATAGCTGAAATACCTTTTTATGTATATGTTTATATGTTTATTTTATTTACTACTTTCCATGACAGTTTGTTCCCCCAACCAATGGATGAGGATGGGGGCCACAGACTGGCGATCAGTGGCAGTTTATTCAAATTAACCCCTGACTTATTTGTATCACTTGTCTTTCCATTTGCTCGAGCGTGCCAGTAACGTCCCCATTCATTGGGAACGAGGTCCATTATTGTTACTGTTTTTGGCATATCGAAAAAACCACAGGTAGCTTGCCAGGCTCTGCCATGGCTCTAGGATGCCGTGGTTTATCCCAGGGAGCACAGTCTTTTTCTATGTCAGACCATCAATCATCCAGGGCCCACGGGGCGGAGTCCTAGTGTAGACAAGCCTGTCTCCTGTCTGCCACCTGCTGACACAGCCGGGCACCACAGCCATACCTACAACACCAATCGTGAAGTATTGGGTGGTTGAACATTAACACTAGCAATGAACAGAAATAAAGTCCCCCTTTAGGGGAAATTCTAGGCTATCCAGCTGAGACAGAATCTTGGTTTTTCTGTATTCCAGATATCTTCTAGGATTCGCCCAAGGACAGAAGTCCATCCAAGGACATATGCTTTCTCCTTTCCTTTACTGGCAATCCATTCAAGCAATCACATTAAATTTACTGCTTAATAATATTTCTAGTCATTTTGTATAAACACAGCAAGAGATACATACTTTTATCTATACCCTAGATTAAGCTAAATTTGCTTCTCTGGACTCATGGTTGGGGGGTGGATATTCCTGAGCCATCTCACCAGATAACGGTCCTCAGGCCAGATTAGTTTTTTTTAACCCCAACTGGGTCCTTATTCAGTTACCTCTTTTGGGGTCATGATGAAGTTTATTCCATGAACATACTCTTAACTTATTGTACTTCTTATTACCTTTAGGCCTGTCCCATGTGGAAGCCAGAGTAGTTTACAGCTTGCCCTTGTTTGATCCAAGTCCCATGGAGAGACCCATATTTTGGATTGTAAGGAGCTAAGGTCAATCTAAGGACAACTGAGACTTAAGTAAATATGATGGATACCCAGGAGTAAATATTATTCTGAGTCCACTAACACCCATGTTACAAAAGCAGAGCATTAACTGTCTTCCTATGTGTATACAAAAGGACATTGCTCTAACATAAAAATATACAGAGGACAGAGAAATATAAAAATATACAGAGGAAATATACAGAGGAAAGAGATAAGCAATACTTCACTTATATATACAAAATCCAGAGAAAGTTTGACTTTACAAGTTACTGTGTCTGATTTGGAGATATTTGTGACTAACAGGAGAAGGACACAAAGGAGAGGTTAAAGCTAAAGACAGAGGGTTTGGGAGTGTCCAGGTGGGATTGGGTGTGCCTGGAGAGGCCTACAGTTGGTGTAACTTAATTAACCTCAACCCGATTCTGGAGGAAAACAGACAAGCCAAGGTTAAACCTAAAATGCTTGGAACTCTAATTCAACACACTACTGCATTCATTTATCTTCCTTTTATGGAAAAGCAATGCTGTAGATCTGCTAGAAAAGTGTTGAAAGCGTATAGAGCAATCAGGATCAGTGGTAACATGACCCTGGTTTCAGCTGTGAAATTTGGGGAGTAAAGGTAATTTATGTCATGTGGAAACTATTCACAAATTTCTATTTTCATTGTGCAATGCATGGAACTATTTCTCATTTCTGTTCTGAAGACTGTAGACCTCAAGCTGTTGTGACTGTTCTGATCTTTCTTTCTGATAAGTAGCATGTACATATTCACCTAACTAAAATATGAAGCTATTGAAAGACAGAAAAAATATATAGTATCTTAGACAGTATTGATGTTGCTGTCATTTAAATTAATAATTTAGTAATGTAGATGTGACAGTCTAGGGTTGGAAATACTTCCGACTAGAGTTCCTGTAGAGTCTTTGTAGAGTTGCTTTTGACCTACCTCCTATCGCATTAAAATATAACTCTTTTTTGGAGGGTCATATTCTGACCTGGCCAAATTTGGTTTTTAACCTTTAAACAATTCACTATAGAAATTGTAGATGTGGAGCAAGCAGGGTCTAAAATGCCTTAATTACTCTTGCCATTTATAAAAAGTCAGCTTTAAATGTAAATATATAAACATGTTAAAAGTGAAAGGATAGGAAGATTTTTTTTCAAACACTAATCAAATGTTAATCAGGTTAAAACAGCAGGAGCTAAGGTGGAGGCCAGATAACTTTAGCCAACCATCACACCTATGAACAGGTAGCCAATCAGAATGTAGAAGGGGCTGTCTGGCAGGTGGTATTTGGCAGCAGATAAAAGGGGAGCCCCTCCCTCCCTTTCTGAGGCTCTCTGGACTCACTGCCTGAATCAGGTAGGGCAGCATGCCCAGGTACAGGGCCTGGTACAGGTAGGTCGGGCAAGGCCAGATACAGGTATGGGCTGGGCTCAGAGGCCCAGGTTACAGTTGGATTGGATGCCCAGGACATCTCAGATACAAGCAGGGCACGGATGTCCAGGTAGTGGCAAGGTACTGAGCACAGGAGCCCCACATGCACAAGGTCATGGATGGAGACTAAGGAAAGCCAGGACTAGACAATGAGGGTCACTGGGGTACATTTGGGAGGTCCAGCAGCAGGTACAGAGCACAGGGATTTTGCCGACATGCATGTGGTCATGGCCGGAGGCAAAGAGAGCATACACAGGACAGAAATGGTAGCTCAGGAACAGGATCGGGTCATGGGATGCGAATAGACTGCATAGGACAGGACCAAGAAGTCATTCACAGGTAATAGAAAGGCCTAGAAATCTGTGCAGGGACCTGGAATCATCTGTAGAATAAAGTAACTTTCAATCTCCTGAGTTTTGTGTGCAAATCTTTCATACAATTTTCAACAACCCACCAGCACAGGAAAACCCACTTTCTTGTTAACAAGGTGACTGCATTATAATAGATAAAATGTATCTTAGAATATAATATGGTCTTATATAAATATAAAAGTAATATATTCTGATGAATAGTTTAACTTGTAAGAATTTGTAAATCATGTTTGTATATTTATTTAAAAATAGCAGAAATTGAAATACTTGAAACAAACATATGTTGAGAAAAAAAGCACATACCCAAAGTCACAGTTAGTAAAATCTCTTGATCACTTGACATCCCGTTATTTATTGATTTTGCTTGAGCGGATACCAGTAACATTTCCATTTGACCCTATCACATGCCAATGTAGCCCAATGGCATTTGCTTGCTTCAGGAATACGAAGAGCCTCAAATCGTTCATTCAGGATCTTGCTGAAGAAGTCTGACCATATTGTAGGTGGGCAGCCATGTGATATTTTGACATCCCATGAGATCCAGTTGGTAACGGCTCTAGTCTAGCGGTCATCTCCAATTTGCATTATATGTCCAGCCCATCTGATTTTCGATGCCTTGGCAAACGAGACAGCATCCCTGACTCTGATCATTGATGGAGGCCAGAACTCCATTCCTTCTCTCACTTGAGTGAGACGTGATATTCCAAGCATAGCTCTGTTGATTTCTCTTTGGGAGACATGAATAGCATTCTCATCCTGCTTTCATAGGGCTCAGGTCTCTCATCCTGCTTCATAGGGCCTAGGTCTCTGTATGTTAATGCAGAGAGAACAGTGGTGTTGAGGAGATGTGCCTGGAGCTGGAGGTTCTTTGCCGTTTTAGCTATTTCTTTGATGCTCTTGAAGGCATTCCATGCCGCTCTCTTCCTCCTGCATAGCTCAGGTTTTAGGTCGTTCATCATGTTGAGTTCTCCACCTAGGTAAAATACTGCTTCATTCAGAGATGTTTGTTCCATTTAGAGTGAATGGGGCCTCGGGAACTAATTCATTTTTCATGAACATAGTTTTGTTGAGATTCAGCTGTAGATCCATCTTTCCAAATTCTTGAAGTCAGTCAGCATTTGTGCCATTTGGCTAATGTTTTGTGTTATTAGAACAATGTCATCAGCGAAGCGGAGGTGGTGTAGTCTATCTTCACTCCCATTCCTTACCATTCTTACTATCACATGATGTTCTCAAGGGTGGCGCTGAAGATTTAGTAAAATACCATCCATTATTACTTCCTGTCATCACTAACAAGATGATACTATGCTTCACCACTAATCACTAATTATTATTTAATGTTTTGGAGGTCATGTCCTAAAACATCATTTCCCAGAAACATTTTTTCTGTTTGCCCCCAGGAGCTTTAACATTTCATGTCTTAGCTTTTTTTGAGTTCACTATCACTATCACTACCCTCCCGTTGATCATCTATTTGCTAGAGCGGGCACCAGTAATATCTCCATATGTCCTGTCTCATGCTAGTAGAGCCCAAGGGCATCTGCTCGCTCCAGGAACATAAAGAGCTAACTATTGTCGAAAGTGCTAATACCAACCTAGAACTGAGCATTAAATACAGGCAAAAGATACACATGACAACCCTTTAATGTATGTTCTGTAATCCATAGTCTGGAAGGGAAGGAAAAGAGAAAGAGAGAGAAAGGGAAAGAAATAAAGAATCTGCCATTGAGGAGGGCTGGGGGAGGGAACCAGGGACGTTGGTGGTGGGAGATGGGCACTGGTGGCGGGATCATGATTGGGTTTGTCATAGAATCCTCAACTACCCATCACTTCTCCAGTGTATGTTCCCCCACCAATGTTTCTAGTTAGAAAACATGCCTGTTATAAATACAAATGATCACTGTAACTATCACTGTCTTCCCATTCATCATCGATTTGCTTGAGCGGGCATCAGTAACATCTCCAATAGTTAGCACACTGTTCCATTTTCTGTCTTACCTAGCCTCTCACTCCCACACGCCAAACAAAAGTCTTATGTTAATTAAGATGCATAAATTAATTCACTAGTACAATTTCAAGGAATTTTCTATTATTCCTGCAGTTTACAAGGTATTAAGTCAGCTTTATTTCTCACTTAAGGTGTTTCTACATTTCCAATTGTGTAAGGATTCTTCTCTTCTGAAAATCTCTTCTTTTAAAAATATTTTATTATACTACTGTGAGATATACAATTACAATGATATTCATGTTCGGGTTTCAGTCATACATTGTTTCAGCACCAATCCCTCCACCAGTGCCCATTTCCCCACCACAAGTCCCCAATTCCCTCCCTCACCCCTAGCCTGCCTCTATGGCAATTTCTTTATCTCTTTTCTCTCTCTCTCTTTCTCTCTCTCTCTCTTCTCTCTTCCTTCTCTTACACACTGTGGATTGTGATACATACATTTAGAGGTTATCATGTGTATAGATTTGCCTGAATTCAATATTCAATACTCAGTTATATGCTGGTATTATCACTTACAGCAATTGTTAGCAAACTGTTTCCTTCTCTGTCCCACCCAACCTCCGACTCCCAGATGTTTGTGGTAGATTCCACTTTTGTAAAGACCTCCAGTGAAAATCTCTTTGTTAAAAATTGATTTCTTATTTTCTTGATTCTTTGGCTATTTCCAAAATATACACATATTTATTTTTTGTTGGTTCTTTCTTGTTAATTATTTCAGAATATACACTCCATGACAATAAGAAAGCTTATATTGAAAGATATCATTATACCAATACATAAGTGATAGTATATAGTCAACGTTGAATAAATAAAAACACAGTGAAAGAGTATGGCAGTGACTTTCAATGACAATCTTATTTACAAGCTATGCAAATGGTCTTTAAAATTATGTTTCTCCGGAAAGAAATAAAGAACCTGCCATGGAGGAGGGCTGGGGGGAGGGGAGAGAACCGGGGACGTTGGTGGTGGGAGATGGGCACTGGTGGAGGGATGGGTGCTGGAACACTGTATGACCAAAACCCAAATATGAACTTTTTAATTGTATATCTTTGTAATTGTAAAAATAAAAAATTAAAAAATAAAAAGTATATAAAAATAAATAAATAAATAAATAAATAAAAATAAAATGATGTTTCTCCTAAAGCAATTATTTCCCTAAAAGGAGATACTTAGAAAATTTAGTATTGCCATAAACGGGAGGAGGATTTGGAGACGTGACAACTAAATGCAATGTGAAATCCTGGACTAGAAAATAGATAATGATGAAAACCTTGGGGAATTGCATGTTTATTTACTAAGTACTACTAAATTTAATTTCAGCATTTTGACAATTATAGTTATAGAAATGCTTACATTATATTGTGGGATGCTGTGTAGACAGTACTTTATTCTGTCTTTTGCAACTTATCTGTAAGTCTAAAATATTTAAAAAGTTAAATACTTTTGTTAGCATTTGGGACATTTTGTATAAGGATTTTATATATTTATATATTTTGTGTTTTTATTTTGATTTTTAGATCACCGTGTGATAGATCATTACAAAGCTGTTCAAGATTGGGTTTCCATCATACAGAATTCCAACACCCATCCCTCCACCAGTGCACATTTCCCACCACCAGAGTGCCCGTTTCCCTGTTTCCCTCCCATCCCCCACAACCTGCCTCTATGGCAGGTTCTTTCTCTCTCTCTCTCTCTTTCTCTCTCTCTCTGTATAACATCGTGTTTTGCAAAGCAAGGCACAGAAGGGGTTTCATGTGTGGGAGCGAAGGGTAGGTAAATTTAGAAGGGACAATACATTATAGTTTATTTTATTTTTAATTAAAAAAAAGTTTTCATTTTTCGGCCATACCCCAGCAATGCTCAGAGCGTACTTCTGGCTCTGTGTGTAGGGATCAGTACTGGTGGGTTCAGGGGACTATATGGGGGGCTGGGCACCAAACTTGGCTTGGCCACATGAAAGGATAATGCCCCTAACAGCTGTACTATTGCTAGGGCCTAGGTTTTAATTAATTAAATAACTAATTAATTAAGTGATTATGAAGTTATGAAGTCATTCATAGTTTGTCTTCAGGAATACAGTGCTTCAGCACTGATCCCTTTACCAATGTCCATTTCCCGCCACCTATGTTCTCTTTCCCCACTTGTTTCCAACCCTGCTTTCACTAGAACTGACCGCTAGTTTTTATAGGTGCTTTTAAAATGATGAAATGTTTGAACATTATCATCTGAATATATGTAATAATTAAAGCAAAATATTTAAGGAAAAATGGTTTGAGTTTTGGATCTCCTTTAAATACGACCATGGACAAACAGTTGAAATACTGAAAACAATCAAACCAGGTAAATTTTTCCTTGGGGGCTTGGGTATTGATTTATTCTTTATTTTTATAATGTTTGAAGTTTTTAGAAATACTTTAAACAAAGAATTTTGGAAGAAAAAATGTCCAAATCATTTATCTTTTATTCTGATAACATGTTCAAGAATATTCTGGCTAAGGATAATGTTAAGTCATATTTAGTGTCTTTTCCATATTTGTTTATAGAACTTAACCAGATTCAGGAATTAACATACTCAGAGAAACTGGGAATTTCCCTTTCCACATTTGATAAAACATGAAGAATTAAACTAAGCATAGTTACTAAAATTGCTCTGCCATATTTTCATAGGAATGAAGAGAGATTTCATAGGGACTTTATTAACTATTCCATAGAAATTGCACATAGGTTTGTTTTAAGAGACTCTTGCTTGGTTGTATGATTTTTCTGAAAGGGTTTTGATTCATTTATAAAAAGACAAATATCAAGGCCAGAGA